>JAQGBT010005138.1:0-14948 GCA_034698585.1 Disparrhopalites patrizii
AATTCGTATTCATAAGTAGGAAAAACGTGTATTTTAATTCGAATTTTAATCCATATTTTTTCGGATGTCATTCCCTGATTTATATACAGTCGACTCTCACTATGTATAACAGTATCCTATCTGTACACAGTAGACTCTCTCAATAACCTGCTCCCTATAACGGTTTTCTCTCTGTAATGGTGACAGAAAATGCTACCCGCAAAAACTCTCTGTTTACATACAAATTTTTGTTTTCTCTATAACGGAGATTTGCTGATTTAGGTGGAACTGCAACAATACAATAATTTCCGACTCGAATATCTTTTATACTTCTGAGACTGCATGCTTGTTAATATCCTGCTTGGGACTGTGAGCTGATCTTCATTTTGACCATTCTCAATCCCAAAATCCTCACGAACAAAAATTTGCCAATGTATGGTGTGCGTCCGGCTCAATGGTCAAGGTGAGTTAAGTTTTTTGAGTGCTGATAAAGCATATTAAAAAATTAAAAAATACAACCTCAACCTCACTTTCTATACTATAATAAAAAATACGATTAACTAATTATGACCATTTCATTTTCTAAGTTTGGATCAGCCGTTGATTTGGAATAGTCCATAGAAAACCGGAATAATTTAGTTGGTGAGCAGGGCTATTTAGACATAAATATAGAAGATATACATGCAAATAGTACTATCGACTTTCGTGACATTTGACCTGTTGATTCTGTTATTATGGCTTTGAAACTGTACTACGATGCCATGTCACAGCCATCCAGGGCATTGCTCCTGTTCGTCCGGGCCAATGCCATTCCTTGTCAAGAGGTCCCGGTAGCACTTCGAAAAGGTATGAAAAAGAGATTTTAGTCATTTTAGATTCAGTCATTTACTAACGCATATTTTATGTGGTTGTAATTTGTAATACAAATTAAACATGTACCCAAAACTGGATTTTTGCAGGGGAACACAAAACGGAAGAATACGCGAAAGTCAACCCTTTTCAACGAGTCCCAGCCATCGATCACAATGGTTTTAAGCTTACGGAGAGGTATTTTTAATTGATATCTCATGACCCATTATTATGGGTATAACCACAATAGAAAATGATAAATGATGGATGTTATTCCTTCTGTTGTATCTGTAACTTTTGCTCAGGTGGATTGCATGGTTTTGTTTGTCTTTAGTGTGGCAATTCTAAGGTACCTGACCAAGGCATTCCCCATTAAGGAACATTGGTACCCACAAGACAGTCAGGCTCAGGCGAGAGTGGATGAATATATGGCATGGCAACATCTAAATCTAAGAACGTATGGGTCAATGGTCTTCCAACATAAGCTCATCATCCCTTTGATGAGGGGACAACCTCCGAATGAAAAGAGTGTGGCTCGCTTCGAAAAGGGATTGGAAGGTGTTTTGGAACAAATAGAAAATATCTGGCTGAAAGACAACCCCTACATTGCTGGGAAGCAGCTGACGATTGCGGATTTATTGGCCATTACCGAATTGGAACAACCTGGTGAGTATCATCCGATTTTATCCATGCTGATTTTCTGTTGGTTTGTATGCAAGAAGAAAGTTAAGGCTTTAAAATCATGATGTTTCATCCTTATTAACAGGTATGGTTGACTACGATGTTCGAAAAAACCGACCGAAATTGGCAAGCTACATGGAAAGAGTTAGAAAGGATTTAAACCCTTTGTATGATGAGGTTCATTCTGTCGTTTACAAAACTGGAAAGAAGTACAAGGAAACGACGCAATCGAAACTGTAAATATTTCATTTTACTGTGTTAGCTTTATCGAGGCTTTTGCTCTGTGATTGTGTCATCACTGCAAGCTTTGTTTTTTTTTTATTAACGGAACAAGCGGCAGCGTTCCAATACGGAACAAATAGACTAGGTTGCCCTTCTGTGGCATACCAAATAGAAATATGTGGTTATTAAGGTTATCCAGAATTTTACGCATAAGGGTGCAATGTTTTGAGACAATCTAACGTTCGTATAGCTACGAATGTAATAATTGTTAATGTTATTTGTGTTATCGCTATACAAATAAGATATATATGTGTATTAAAATAATACGTAATTAATGTAGCAAATACATGCATTATTTTTTAATAAGCAGCATCTAAGAAACTTGCCTGCATTTAAAAAAACTTAATGTGGAACACGATATTTGAGCCACAAATTATTTTATTGTTTCTTAAGAAGTGCTACAGTTAATGACATTTTCCGTTACTGGATGAATCACAGAGTGGAACTAGTGTTAAAAATATACATATGTTACTGTACTTGGAAATGTGTTAAAGGATGAAAGTTCCAATGTATTTTTATACAGCTCGTAAAAATTCATATCTGCTATTATATAGTGTTTCCGTTTCTATTCAGTAATCCCGTAATAATTAATAATTTAAAATTGATCTAAAAAAGAGCAGTCTTTCCGGAGTACGGCCGTCACCGGTAATTACTTTTACGACATCTGTTCTTATTTCTTTATACAGGTTTAAAAGTACATAATTTTTGCGCACAGGGGAGCATTAGTGAAACTAACTTATTTATTTACGTTGTATTTTATTGTACAGTAGAATTGTTCTTTCGTTTCGAATCAGAAATTTTAGCGTATCTGAAATCACGATTCAGATTCAGGTTATCTTGTACGCTAAATTTTTATTGGGCGTCATTGTTGGATTCTCCAGTTCCCATCGTGATACTAGTTACTTCATTTACAATCATCGCCGCCACTTGCCAGGCAAGTTCTTCTTTCGCCTGGAATTTCCACGATTCACAATCCATTCAACAAACTACCGATCACAGAAACTAATAAATTTTTACCGGTTTGCATTATATGTAATAATTTTACCTTTTCTTTCTCGTCGAAATTCACCAATTTCTTCATGGTTTTTGCTAAACCTGATTCTGAAATTATAAATAGATTATTCAATTATTTAAATGCTTAAAAGTGAAGTGGATATTATTTGCTGAATATCCGTGCATACGACAGAAAATGTTTACCATGTTTTAATAATTCTAAATCTGTGTCTGCTTCAAACTTGCCCATGGAATTTACCCGACCCAGGCAGAGCTTGCTGGAACAACGAAATGTCAAATTTAAATCTTCCGGTTTTACTAAACATCTGCAAGAGTTAAAAGTACAATTAGACAAGCCACAAAAGACGTACGATTTGCTTGATTGCTGAAGACTAGAAAAGTTGTGCGCCACTACTGGAGAGGTTAAACTGGCTGAACTGCTGCTGCAGGTACTTGTTGATCCTGAAAAATTACAGATATAGGTGTATTAGGTTTTCTTAGATTCACCTAGTACTCTAAACTTCAATTATTCATAAGCTATGAAAATAATTCACGCACCAGATCTTTTATGTGTTTTGGATGACGGACCCAACGAATTAATTAGATCAGTCAAAAAGGCCAAAAACAAGGAAGACTTTAAAAATCCATCCAAACAGGTCACATGTAGAAAGAGAAAAGCTTCCAGTATTGCTCTGTCAAAGCAATGGGCTACCTCCTCTTGTGAGCAAATTAATCGCTCTACGTCACTTCTGATCTCATCTCGAAAGCCCAGCAATTGCGAAGCTTGAAGTGATATGTACCTAACATTTACAATTTAATTGATGCAACTTTATGTACTTCACATTCAGGATGCAGACGCAGAAGTGAGTAAACTACAGTAGCTATTAGTATGATCATCGTTCTTACTTTTCATATAGCACCATTGCATCACTTTGAGCAACTCCAACATCAATTGGACAATTTTCCTCTTTAGTATCCGATTTTAGTTCAAATTGATCGGCAAAATTGGTAGCCCCTAGCCAAAACTCCAAAACTTCTCGTTTTGATTCTTGGTCCACATACTGAAAGAGGATAGAACATTAACTTCGTAACTTTTTGTAATGCAATATCTGAAGTGCCGGTGAAAGACAATAGACAATGATGACGAACCTCCATAAAGTAGAAAAGAGCACTATGGTTAGATAAAATGTCGTGCAGCGTGACTGAATCGGTATTAGTAAAAAAATCCACTTGGCTTCTAATATAAAATTTGCTGTCAAGAAATCTGGGTAAGTACCTGCAAACCCACAGAAAAAAGTTTAATTGTTTAAGCACTTAAAAACTGCAGCCAATCATATTTTTCCAATTGCAACGGTTGTAAATTCAATTAGCAATGAATACAAAACTTACTCGTCGTGTAAAGCTTGCACCACCAAATCATACAGCTTAACTATCCAGCGGCAAATATTATTTTCATTTTCTTCATCGCTAAGAGCAGTCAGGTCAATGGACAATGCGGATTTTTCAAGTTGAAACTTTAAGCGTAATAATTGGTCGCCCCAGGGAGAATCGCTCCAGGATTTAATCTCCTTTGCACATATCTCCTTTTTAATTGAGCCAAGACGTTCCAATATTTCTAAAATTTCTTCGACGCCTTCACTTCTGAGAAAAGAGCAAAAATATTCCCTTCCCCACAGTAATACTTCCTCAATATTTGACGTACTTCTTGCTTTAGCCTTCCAAACGGCTTCAGTGTTTTGATCCACTGGTGCGACAAAGCCATGTAATGGGGGTATAAATATGGAATGGTTCAAAGTAGGGGTGACGATTTTAGAAGTTGACCCTAAGGAATCGACAAAAATTAATTGGTGATTACTATTACACTCCTCTACGCGGTCAGAGTACCAGTAATTTGTGCTGTCGCCACAAATTAGCAACATCTTGTTTGAGGTGTTCAATTGTAAAACTGTAAAACCAATGTCGGAGCTCCTGTCTCACCATTTGTAGTCGGCTGTTCTTGGACAAGTGATGTGGGTCTCTTTTTTCTGAAAAAAGGCATTTCAGTTCTTTTCGCAAGACCCACATGTTCTGACAGAATTGCACAATATTGCTGTCTGACTTTTCACACCTGCAAGCAGCATGTCAACATAAAATCGTTAGTAAAATTGCTGATGTTTCGTCTGTATGGCTCTTCATAGTTACAACACTTGTCAGCACAAACAAAGCACATCATCATTACCAATAATATCAACATTTCATAACCAAAACAAGCATCTCTCACCTTCTACGTTATAAAAATTATATGGTTGATCGTCCAGGCTAGTCATAATACAAGACTGGAACAATGATCCCTGTAGTAAAAAATACGCCAAATTAGTACCAAAAACCGCCATTTGCTTTGAATATGTAGCATCAGAAAAACAATAAAAAAACGTTCCGCCGGTAACGATTATTCCCACATGTCAATTTATAATTTATCTAACCGATTATGTGACATACGCACAAAAAGAAAAAGATACAAACACACTTATAAATAACCACCTACCGCGTGTCAATACAGATGTTTACTCAGTTACAGAAGTTGCAAGTCCAAATCACAATCCCGTACGGTACGCTAGCATAATTACTTACTTGCACGCAAAAACCACATATTTATCTTTGTCATTTATGTACACATTCTCTTTTTTCGAATTCCACAGATAATAAACAAACGTGGAAATGAAATAACACACACGTCAAAACCACTCAGATAAACGTGTGTTTGATCGAATCACAATAACCTGATATTTACGTTTAATACATTTAAAAAGGCAGTTGCATATCTGATATCTCTATAATGGGTTTAAAACCACTATGCTTGGTTTGGTGGCACCAGGAGACCCGCTTAATAATGTAATACTAAAATCCTGTATTGCTCAAAAATAATGACCCAAATGTTTCTATCCCTCTATATATTTATATTTATATTTATTACTTATTATTATTATCTCGTCTACCAGACATACACTGAACAATTTATCAATACCTTTCTAAATGGGCTTTGGCATTCTAATAATACACATGACCGACTTCTTCCACATATTTATACGCTTAACTGTAATGTAAACTGCAAATAACTGCAGCTGGATTAATCCCAAATCAAACGTGACATGTAAGTAAATCCCAGTCAAAAAGGTGGTGTTGGAGCAATAGTTGCAATAAGTATCTGTAATAATTTAATAAAGAGCACCAACACCAATTTAAATCTTCAATACACTTTCCCACCAAAATAAATGACTGTTATTACGACTTTTGTACAATTTTACCTACGCAAAAAAGTTTTTCTTGAAAAAAAAGTCTTGAAGGTCTTTTTCTTAAAGCTTTGGCTGTCAACAATTTGATCGGCAGTATAGAGATTAAAAAAAAAGCAAATCGTGTATGTATTATGTACACTTACAATACCATAAAATATTTATACAAATAAATTATTCATCGTCATCACCGATTGTCACCGATTAGGTTCTAAGTAGGAGATGGAGACAAGAGAAAGGAAACGGATTAAAGCTAAGAAATAAACACTAGACACCGTATTCCATTACAAGAAATCAATAATTTAAGTCGGGCCTGATAGTGTAAGAAAACAAAAACGCAATTTTTTGTCCTCGGAAAAACAATATACTTCTCAAATGGATTTGTACGCTACATTGGAACGACCAAATTCGGAAGATTTTCCTAGGCCACCTTTTTGTTGGAGTAACTTAAAACAACACAATTACAAAAGAGGTTAAGATTGCCAAAATCTGATGAGGATTTTGAGAATATAAAATAGAATGCTTTTTTACACTAAAAGGTCACTGTTTTATCTAAAACTTCCATCATGTATTGATTAACCTTTAATATGTTTAATACAATCTTGGTCAAAAGTGTAGTTCTTTGACTTTTCACGTTTTACTCTCGTAACAGTTGTAACTCGTAACCTAAAAAAAATGTACGTAAAATCTAAAAATCTTTTTTTTTGTTGTTTTTTGCCCTTTGTTATTCTATACGTGTTTGTGTATGTTATGTACCTATATGTACGTAAAATCAGTGTGCAAAAGGAGAAAGAAAAGCAGGAATAGCAGAATAGCAGCTGATGAGCTGATGCACCATCATCAAAGGATCATAGATTCAAAAGGACAAAAATACCGGAAAATCGACATTGAGAGCTCTCGAGGAGGTTTTCTTTAAAAAATCTTTTATCGTTGGTTTTTACTATCTTTATATTGTGTGACATTGTGAGAATGTGACTTGTGACCATACCTGGGCATAATTCATGATTTTGAACTCAAAATTTCCCTGAAGTCGAGTTTTTTTGGGGGCGACAATATGAGTAGGAATGCGAGTTAATTTAATTTTAAACTTTAGGCGAGTTGATTAGTTCGAGGTTTTTTAAATATAATTTTAAATCCTGATGACTACGAGCAAGGAATAACATCCGAATAAATATGAATTAAAATTCAAATTAAAATACGCGATTTTCCTAATCATGCATATAAATTTAAATTTCGGATATCTAAAATATATATTCAAATTCCAATAGAATTTTATTCAAATATTCAGACATATAAATACGTATTCAAATACGTTTAGAATACTTTTAAAAATTTATTTGTATTGCAATCTGGCATAATTTGTTGCAGCTTAAAATAAACGCAAAATTAATACACAAAATTATAAATTGACACCGCAAATCTGATTTTGCAAAAATTGAAGCTTTTACTGATGAAATAGTTATATTACTGTCAATTTAAAAAATTATCGACAGAATACCCTGATTTTGTCAAAAAAAACTTCCCCGAAGGCGGGAATTAGCAACAAAATGAAGGGATTTTCGAAAACCAATAAAGTGTCGGAATCCAAATGTTGAATTTTGAATACGAATTTAAATTTCGAATGTATTTGTAATTATGAATTCTAATTAAAATATTTTTCTGACAAAAATATGGATACTAATTCCGATTAAAATACGGGAAAATATTAACATAATTCCGATTTGAATTCGAATACCGATTCGGATGTCATGCATTGAGTACGAGTTCAAACAAACTACTGAGTGCGAGTGAGAGTGGAGTCATGGATATCGATACTGCTATATGGCCACCTATGATTTTAGAATTACGAATTACAATCCTGAGATTTTCAAATTTCCCACTTTTTTGATCGCAGCTTATGGTCACATCTTTGAGTAAAGCAAAGATGAAGTCTCAATAACAATTTTAAATTATTGGCAAATTTTGATTATGGCTTTGTTTTTTTTTAAACGGACAGCGACAAAACTCAGTGTCATGCAAAATTTCAAAAAATTCAGGGGTGATACTTACATAAACTAAAAAATTTTGGGTTTATTATTTTTTTTTTTGGTTTTTCCGGAACGGTTTAGGAGAAAATAGAAAACCCGGGTAACATGTAAAACGTTTTTATTTTTTGTCGGCCAACCGGAAACTTTTGTCAAAAAATGACCTATCTCAAATGTATCTATGCACTTATAAAATATATGATGCAAATATAAAAAAATATTTTCACCCGGAAATATAAAAATATCGGCCAATACCCGGATTTTCCCATATACCTCTCGATTTGACTGCCGGTGCAAGTAAAAGTACATTTTTTTTACCAAAATGCTAGTAAGTACTAGATATAAGATATAAAGAACGTGCTGGTAAAATAAAATTCTGTATACTTTGACATGCACCGGCACCGAAAAATTAAAAAAACCCAAAACGGCGTACGTATCTGTTGCCGCTTCGTTTCTATCTTTAGTAATCGATTCTCATCTTGCAGTGGCAAAATTGCGTTTTTCCCTATCGCCAAATCCTCCTTTATCAAAGCTTTTGCGGTGGTTAGTGTCCCAATGATGGGTAAATAACTAACAAACGATAGCAGAGTAGCAACAATGGGTAAAACAGTAACAAAAAGTCACAATTTCACAATATTATGTGGTTGCAATTGTAGGTAAAAATTCACGGGTAACAATTGTTAGTGTGTTTTGATTTTAATGGAGACAAATGAGACAATCATTTATGCATTGTCCACCGCGTCTTCTCTTCGACGCGACAGAAGAAAATCATGGGAGATGGAAGAGTCCATTAATAAACAGCAATTAAGTTAAATAATACACATTTTTTATTTTCCTTTTGTCAATCCTGTAGTAAAACGTATTTCACTTAAGTTTTAATTAAAAATTAAACTATTCAAATGCATGGATTGGAAGCATTTAGCATAATATAATCACGTCGTATAGTGACCCACCCAACAATATTGGAGGGAGGACTTGCAGGAAATCTTCCTGGGGAAAGACTTGGGTAATTTACTAAACACAAAACATTAACTCACACAGTCACACAGCACACCATTCAATTGTCAGCTACATATATATCGAATTACCATAATACCATTGTAGCAACGGTACGAGCAGATAATGTACATACATCATTGTTCATTAATAATTTATTAATATTACGGAATATTGAGTATAATGATTTATAATGTTATATTTACACATCAGATGAGCACGCAGCATATAAAATATTCTTCCAATCTATTGTAATACTCATATAACTAAACACTATCATCGTTTTAGTTTTTATGCAATTATAATGATAAGTCACTTCAAAAACTTCAATAACAGTAAAACAATCCAATTTCGTTCTTTTTATAGCACTAGTGCAAAAGTCAAACATGATACAAATATCTATACAAACCGAAAACTCCCAAACCGGAGCATCAACAGTTAAACAAAAAAATGATAGATCTATATATCTCAATATGGTAAGGAAAAGCTGGAATGGAAAGGCTGAGCAGGAAAGTAAGAGTAAGGAATATTATGACTTTCATACCATTCTGGTAAACACTGAAATTAGGAGGGATTGAATGAGATCCATGCAGAAGTGAAGCAGGTATGTGCTTATTCAACAGCAAAATTGAAGTTGTCTGCAAACTCAGTAAAACACTGGGTACAGATATTTTAGATACATGTTACATATACGTAATATCGACTTCATGATAAGCCGGGTTTAAACCATTAATAAAAAAGTAGGAGCCCTGCTAATTTTTGCAATAATTAAATAAAAATATAATATAATTAAATGGGCGCCCATTGTTTCATTAGCTGCAGTTTGTCCAAAAAGCAGTGGGTCTCTTAAAAAAAATAGTCCACGCACTACCAAGATTCATTTGCAAATAAATGAATTAATTAGGCACGACGTACCCAAATAAAATAAATGGATATTAAAAAGTCAGGTATTTAAGATCCAAAGCCGAAAATGTTTGCAATCTACGAGATGTGTACCTCTGCTGATAACTGATTATACTAATACTTAATCAATACTGTATATCAAAAGCGTTCAAGTATAGTATAAGTATTTAGAATATTACTTCTTTTCTTTGATTATACATACAAATAAAAAATCAAAGACAAACAATAGGGTGCGTAATGAAACAGGTTCAAATTGACTCAAAGTAACCATATTGCTACAATCTGTACAGATCAGTGTTACTAATCACTTTTGGAAAAATGGATCTCTAAAAACTGAAAGTCGTGCCTATAGATAATATTATAAGGAAAGCATCATGCAAAAATTTCGAACATACTGTGCAGTAAATGGTAATGACTTACGGCAATTGATAGTTAAATAACCGTTCCACTCTATGTACACAACTTTATAGAAAAATGATGTACGTTAGATTACGATTACGTTTGAGTAAGACTTCTATCTCGCAAATTAGTGTTTGATTTTTGGCAAGATTTCCTTATTAATCTCTTTCTCTTTGAAGACAATACTCTTGCAGCTAGTAAGCGTAGGAATGTAGAAATAGCGGAATGCTGCTTTATACATGACAACATGTCCTTGAAATTAAATCACTGCAAACGTGTTGGGACCTTTTTATAACTACAATCAATAATCCTCCTCAATAATCATATAGGCTTAGGTTTTTAAAGGTCCTACTGGTTCCATTTTGATAAACTAATACAATCCTCTGTAAGATTATAAACAATCTTACTCCTTTCCTTTTATATTTGAACTATAGAGTAATAACTAATATGTTAAATATACTGTATGAATCTAACCGACCTAAATTACTACTAGTGACTCTACTTCATTAAAGCAGGAGTCAGGACCAAAACCTTACGTGATGGTCATGCGTGAGAGACAACAAATGCCATGTTACTAGAATATACTATTTTCTTAAGTTCTTGCAATCCGTCGTTTTTCCGGAGTAATTATTATTACAATGGCAGTTTACTTGTGCTTGTGTCCTCGAATTCGATGTGTTAGCGAAGAAGCGAGCTCATATACATTGTTGCCACCAAGCCCACACAAAGGCCAGACCAAACAATCGCTCTTCGCATTTGGGAATCCAGTTCTCCGGTGGCAGGGAAATGCTCGACTAGACCAGACTGCCAGAAAAAAAACCAATGGATCCATTAATAGCATAAATAACTGCAGATTACTACTTAAAGTGTGATGAATATGAATACTACATATAGTACTCATGTTTGAACAAGACAAAATGCAGCTGGAATATATTAAAAAATCTATACCCATCCGCCGCTGTCCCGAACGAACGGTATTACATATTTGGTCACATACGAAGCCAAATAGCGAATAACTTCATCCACGCGGTCAGGACTCTAAAAATTACAAATGTTTTGTATAAGTATAATTAATAATTATTCGCCGGAAAAAAATGCGTCTTTCATAAAAATATGCATAGCGTCGTTTAAGATGACAAATGACTATTGTCCACACAGATTCTGTAAGACTTGGTCAGTTTTGATTCTTAAACGACGATAGGTTAAAGAACAACGTTCCACAGAGTTACGTACATCGCGATGTTCTCGGGCGAGTCTTACTGCAAAAGCAAATAAGCTAATAATTCTCCCCCAAGTTATTCTAAGTTCCGCGTCTTCCTGAACATGATTGTTTCCATTTGCCTAAAAGAAGAAATAAATTAAACAAACTGGCATGAGCACATCTCATATGCTACGAAAATTCTAAACGGAATATACGTCTTGCTTTTGGATCAATTTCCAAATATCTTCCCATCAGTGCGTTGTAAATCCTCACCTCAAATAGTTCATTTGCAACGGTTGAAAACATGAAGTAATTGGTGATTCGAATTCTATTGATCATGCCATTAAAAACAACTAAATGCTTCTCAAGAATCTCGTAAACTGAATTGCATAATGATTCGTAGACATCGTCTCTGACGGAGGAAGGAACTGTTCTTTCTAGAGCAAGTTCTTGGACCACCAAATACGACAGTTGCAAGCCTGCAAAACAAACGAGACAGTAGTAAACTTTTATTAACAACTTATTGCTATAAAACTATAAATATATGTAGGTCTATATACATATGTATATTTTTCAAGAAAATGATTTTGTACAAATAAAACTGCTTTTCGTATTGAGTCTTCTATTATACCTGATAGCGTGATTATTTCTACATGTGGTAAACTAAATAAATACAGAATTTTAGCACAGGATGCTTACCTCTAGCTGTTACTGGATCCTGCTCCTCAGTCTGAGTAGAAATATTTCGTCTGTCAAAACCCGGCGCCTCTTCAGAATTTCGTATTACTCGGGTGATTAGATTGGATAAAAATCCGCCTAGGCAATTGACAATTGGCACATGTATATTCTTAATTCTATTTCAAGTAATTATTTTTCTGGGCTATAATTCATGCAATCGTAAGTAGAAAAAATTGGGTAACACATTATAGCTAGTACATAAATCAAAATCCCATATTCATATATTCAAATAAATCACCTCCGTTTTTTTGTTCCACATCGTAAAGTCCATTGACAAGTTGACCACGGCCATTGAGACCTCCAACAATTGGAGCGTCAACTGCATCTTCCTCCTCTGTTTGAGTCCCAGTGGAAATATCCACGTCTACATCCAAGTCAATCTCCATCTTTTGACTTCACAATTTGCAAACTCCAACCGATTTAACTGTAATATAAAAATTCGCACAATAAAACTCGACCTGCTCCTGCAAGGGTGACAGATACTGAAGGAAATATATTTTGCGTCGGGGAACAAGAACAACAAGTTTACACTTCGAAGCTCACCAATTAGAGAATGGAACGCGACCACAATAAAGAGCCCTGTAAATCGGTAGTCAAAACAAGCAATAGTTTCACAAAGGCTCCAACCACAAATTCGAAGAAGGCTGCATTCCACAGTTTTTTTTGAATCACCAGACCAGGTTTGTTGCTTTGTTATATCAAATATCAGCTATAAAATCCCTTCTGCTATGTCAGCTCACCGAACTTGAGCATATAGGTATCCCAGGGTTTAAACAGTTGTGCATAGAAGTCTTCTCCTGACACTCACAATCACAACGAAGGAACCAGCACACATTCACCCACTACGTGCATCTGCCCAAGCATGAATAAGAAAAATGGAACAAAAAAAATTAAGTGCACATCCCTTGGAAGTCCTATAAATACATAAGAAATTCCTCAGTATAACGGGCTCACCTACAGTCCAGCCGGATATCCAAAACCTACGCACTACTGCCAAGCACTCTGATGAGGATTTCCAAAAGTGAGATCAGCCTCTGGGAAGATTAAGAGGCGGAGGAAGAGATGTGAGAGGCTGAAGAAAGAATGTGGCTCCTTAGGACAAAAAAAAATCTTCCCAAGACACTCCGTGTGCACTTACAAAGGGCTCTTTTACGGAGTCCTTTTCTTCCCTGGATATCCAGGCTCCTCCGTAGGGGGTTGGCTCAGTTGGCTGCTTTCAGATGGTCTGTTCAGGTCCAACAAATCTCATATTCAAACAGGATATTGAAGTCAAGTGCTGAAGAAGGGAATTCCGGTACGGGAGACACCTAAAAACAAACAGCAAAATGTACAGTTAGAGCAAGTTAGAGAGTGATAAACCGAGTCCTAGGAAATAACAATGACAGCAGAAACGAGAGAGGCATCAGGGCACCTGACGACAACTGTAAGCTAGGTCAATTAGATAGGTCAATCAAGCTAAGCTATAGCTGAGGTCAATTGTAGCTATTCAACTTAATTGTTTTAAGTTTCAACGGAGACAAAAGAATTCTTGAGAATGAGTGGTAATGTCAAAAACGGTTGTAATCGTCAATAATACATGTAATGTACATATTACATAATATAAAAATAAAAACAATAAAAAGACATGCTCAGCACACCTAGGTGGTTAATTGTTAGGGAAAAGCGTGAATCAACAATGATCCATTTGTGGTCCTCAGTCCCCACCCAATCCGAGATTTCTGCGCGACATTGTCCCTCCTCGATCAAGGGTCACGGGGTCACGGGCTCATTCACAAGCTTTTCGCCGTCACTCTGCGACTCTGAACTAGTTCATTCACAATACCCCACACAATTCAAAAGAAAGCATGTATTACGTTTCATTCGGAGAATGAAGGAAGCACTGGTTCCAGAGTTGGGATGAAATTTGAGTTGAGTCAAGCAATTAATGACCCTATTTTGGGTTGAATTAGAGGCTCGGAGTCGGAGTGAATTTTTTTTGAAATTGTTCACTCTGTCAGGCGGTCGGAGGTCGGATGTGAGAACTCATAAAATCAACTCCCGGATCTCTGCTGGATGTCAAAATGAATGGGAGAGGCAAGTTGAGTCTGGAAAAAATAAATATTCCGTGGATGTCAGGGAGTCAGAAATTTGTATGCACTTTTAAAGATGTATACATATGTACAGAATTTCCGCTGGAAAACTGAGGAAAATTGTAAAAGGAAAGAGGATGACTTGCCCCATCTATGTCCTGGAAATGCTCTGGAAGTGCCTGTTCATTCCTCGGCTCAGCTGTAGGTGTAGGTGAGGTCTGGAGAAAAAAAATCCCTGGAGAGAGCTTCAGACTTCAGACGAAGTAGATACTTAATAATACAAAGTGGAGAACCGCAATTATGGTTTTATTCAGGGCTTAAACTTAAACCACGGGGAGCCCGGGGGGCTGAGCCCCACCACTTTTTTTTAAGAGACCCCCTGCTTTTTTGGGCAAAATTTAGGTAATGAAACAATCTGCCCAATAAATTACATTAAATATATTATATACTTTATTTAATTGTAGCAAAAATTGTCCCGAAAAATTATCAGCAGGGATGCCCACGAGGGGGTTTTTGGTCACCCGGGTGACCATTGCGCACTTTTGAGGTGACCATCGACTAATAG
>JAQGBT010005139.1:0-14946 GCA_034698585.1 Disparrhopalites patrizii
AAGAAAGAAAAGAAAACAGAAAAACGTAAGAAAGAAAAAGAAAAGAAAAATGGAAAAAGAAGTACGAAAAGAAAGAATCTAAAAAAGAGAAAGTATGATTGTAATAATGGAATTAATGAAAAACAGAAAATTGGAAATAGGAGAAAGAAAAGAAAAACTGAAAAATAGAAGGAAAGAAAAACTGAGAAATGTTAGAAAGAAAAAGTGAAGAAAAGTGAAAAAAAGGGAAAGTCTGATAGAAATAATGGAATTAAAGGGGCAGATAAGACAAGAGAAACACTGCTAGAACAGAAATATTCGATAGGACGAGATACAAGGAGAAGCGAAAGAAATGAAATAGAAAGAACAAACAGAAATGTGACCAGGGAAAGACCAACAAACAAAAAAAGAGAGCAGGAGAAAAGAAAGAACGACATCACCCAAAAAAACTGTCAAGTCACAGAGTTTCCGAAGTAAAAGACCGAAAAAACAGACTATTTGACGACAACGGTGGAGCATCTCCGGTAGGTGGAAAGTCTTGTGGGACAAGCACAGAATAAAGAAGGAAAGAGAAGAAAAGGATGAGGAAGAATCCTATGAAAATAAAGGAGAAAAAGAAAATGTGACAAAGGGGCTACGAAAGAGTTAGCAATAAATGGAGAGCGTTCTAACCCGCTCATCTGCTTATGTACGTGCAAAGAGTCTATTTCCTGGAATTGTACAGAAAAAAATAAACCAAGGTTCCCTTCGTTTTTTTCTCAGTCTCGCACTTGTCTTTATCCCCTCCTCGTGAGCTTGATGCGACAATTTTATTGATTTACTTTTTTTTTACTATATAAATTTTTTTCTCCTCAATTTCCTTTTGGTTTTTTCCCTTGTCACACTTTGTTAAGAGCTTCTCCATGAGAACAACATGGATTCGGAACACGCATTAAACTTCCAGAGAGAGAGAAATGTGAGCCCATGGAAAATTTGTAGGTCTTTCACCTTTCTCTCCTTATAACTGGAATGAATGGGGAAACATTATTCAAGGGATAAACCTTCTCCTTTTTTACGTGGGGGGAAGGGAAATAGAGATTGTTGTCAGAAGGAGGAAAGTAATGACTTTCTGGGATACTGCGAAAAAGCGTGAAGGATTCTAATGCTTTGATTTAAAGCCATCATTTATACTTTATTTGGGAAAATTGAATATGAACGAATGACTGGGTGTAATAACCCGTCTTTAATTTCTGAATAAGGACAAATGATCTGTATGGAGTGGAGTGGGAGAAGAAACAAAAGCGTAAACTTACCTATAAATTATTTCCTTCCAGATGCGGGCATATGCCGCGGATTCTCGTGCAGTTCATTCTGAAGCATTTTAACTCCTTTTTACTCTTTCTGTCTTATTATTGCTGCTCATTTCTATTTTCTCCTCTTTCCTATATTGTTCTGATTTTTTCTTCTCTATTATTTTTTCTTCTACTTTCTCCTTGTTTTATTTTTATCCCTGTTTTTTTATTTTCTCTTTTTTCTACTTTCTTGTTTTATTTTTATCGCTGTTTTTTTATTTTCTCTATTTTTCTTCTACTTTCTCCTTGTTTTATTTTTATTTCTGTTTTTTATTTTCTCTATTTTCCCTTACTTGCATCTCTCTTCTTTTTATTTACTCAGCGCTTTCCTCGTTTTGCTTCGTAGAATCGTATTAATCTTTTGATATATATTTTTTTCTCTAATTCTTGCTGTATTACTTGTGTCATCTGCTTTTCTCCTCTTTTTTTTCTGATTTTTCTACCTTCAAATATGGCTTTGCTTTGGCTCGGTTTGTCGTAAGTGTTATCTTTTTTCATTGGGTTGACATATGCATGTAAGTACATATGTATGTAAATATAAATATATCTGTACATACATATGTATGTGTACATTATACATTTGTACTTTTTCAATTTTCTCTTGTCCTTTTCTCTTGTTTTGTTCCCATCTCATCCTTCTTTGTATTATTTAATCCGTTGTTATTATTTCCTCTTTATTTCTATATGTCTGAGATCCTTGGTAAAATTAGGAGATTAGTGGGTGCTTGGTTTAATCATTCCCAAAAGGAGAAATAGGAGAAGGATAAGGAGAGAGATATTATTGAAATATTTTACGACCATGTTCTGTTGCATTTAATGGGATGGAGCATTAAATGTTTTAATGGAATTACACGTGCTTAATCATATAAAATAGGAACAAAGGGTGTGTTTTTCTCCTCTTTATGGAAATCCACCTGCTCCTCCTTTCTGTCTCTCCACAGAGCCGTAACTCTTTCACGTGCTGGAGGGCTGGGATCCACCAAAATGTAAAAAGTAAACGTAACATTTATCCAAAGGAGTAGTGCGGCCCCAAAATTTTCCGCCTTGTCACAGTGACAACTGCAAATTATTGGGTAAATATTGGTTTTTCAAGGGCTATAATTTCCCCCAAGAGCGGGTATTACGTTGGGTGTATGCTTTTTTTTAAACATGCCATACCAAAAGCCTTTTTCATCCAACTTGTATTGTCGGAATTCCACTACGCAAGCCAAAATAGTTTTGGGGTGTATTTACATACATAAATGTTGCACAACGAATGAAGGCCTTTCCGTAATTCTGGGTTAGCTTTTCTACCTGTTTTGGGAGGGGAAATTGGGGAATGGTGACGTCCTTCAATGCAAATATAGGGCTCATAAATAAAACGGAGCTTGCTTAAATAATCGTATAAATATTTCTTCAAAAAATTAAAAATTACAGGTTATTCCTGGCTACATTGAAAGCATTTTGAATTTCCTGACGTCAGAAAGAAACCAATACTTGTATTTTTCTCGTACTCGTACGCTCCTCGGATTTTTGTTTGTTTATCTTTTCCCGTTTTAATTTCAAAAGAATACCAAAAGGAGAACATCCAAAGGAACTTTTGATCCTCAAAGAATAATAAAAGCAAAATTTACTAAATAAAAATTAAACCGAAAACAGAAATGATCTTTTGCTGGGCAGTAAAAGAAAGAAAGAAAGAAAGAAAAGCAGAGAGAAAAAAATAAAGGAAAACAGTGAGAAATCCTAACAGTGGTACGACAAAAAGACGTGGTAACAATAACAAGAATGTGTGAAGGGAAAGAAAATCATATTTTATTATGCCACATTGTTGACATTGTTATGATGGATTCTCTCCCCCTGACTCCAGCCCTTTGTTGTGTTGAATAAATAGTACAGCAGGAGTTTTGGTGATTACGGATTAGGCCCTATCCCCTTGCTATGTCAGGGGGGAAAAGCTCCTTAGCAAGGATTTCCAGGGTGTGAATGAAAAAAAATATCCATTCGTTTGTAAACGAGAATGTAGCTGTTACAAAAACATTATTGTAAAAAAAAGCGTATTATAAGACGGTAATTTTTTTCCTTTGATTAGAAACAGTTTGTAAGTATAGAAGGGATAATAGAATTTTGGAGGGACTGAGGAGCGTCGAGCCAAACGGAAGACATAGACAAGTGTTAAAGAAAGAGACTGCGGAAAATCCAGAGAGATCCCGAGAGAAGGCGAGGGTGAAAAAAGAGACAAAGTTAGAGCTAGAAGAGATAAGTAGAAAAAAAGATTAAATTTGATGGGGGAAGTTCTTATTATAATGTAACTTCCCATTCCTTTTATGACCCTGGAACAACGTAATTTTCTGGAATAAAAAAAAGAGCGTGTGAGGAGAGGGAAAAAAATACTCGAGCATAATGTTTCATTGTGGGCGTTGGGACAAAAAAGTAATAGAAAAAAACGGGATTTTTTTCCACTACCAGCCAAAGACTGGTGGTGTTCCTGGGCTTATATGAATATCTCATGTTTGTCAAGGGTTAATCTCTGACTTGATTCCCTTATCGACTTGACAGCTGATAAGTTCTGTCTCTCTCTCTTTCTCCTTCTGACATACTCTTAACTTTGTTCCCCACAATTGGTGGAAGACTTAAAAAAATGTCTGGCACTGCTCAAGAGAGGGAGGGAAATCGATAAAATTATTCTTATAAGATTTTTTTTTCTCTCTCCCTCCCTTTCTTTCACTCTCCTCAATTTCTCCCTTTCTCCCTGGCTTCACATTTATAAATAGTTCCTACACTCTGAATGCCATATGGAAGGTGAAGATATCAATCCCCACGTTAAGGTTATAAAAATCCTTTAGGCTCTGCTTCCCTTATAATAGTGCAATTATAAAGCCATCCACCCGCCATGCTTCACCGATTGCCCCGGGAATAAATAAGCCTGGTGATAGCACCGGGCGTCCGTCCAAACCCGCCAGACTAAACCTCCAATTTTTCCCGAACTTCAAAGATTCTCATCAAATCCTGATAAAAAAAATACCAAAAATTCCATATTCACATCCTGCATTTCTACTCAAAAGTGCTCAGAAAGCCTCGTCAGTCCAGGCAAGAGCGTTTCGTCTATTTTTTTGGGGAGCTTTTCAAAATGTGATCCCTCCTGAAAATCAATGGTCATAATACACAATGATGTGCATATATAATTATACATAATTCCCGTACTCCCGTATAAACTGGAATCCTGCTTTTCAAGAAACGGGAGAGGGAATGAAAACTGGTTTTGAACTCCAGAGTGATCAACACCACTGAATTTTGGGGTTGTCACCCATTGAAAGCCCGATTCGTCAGGAAGTGACAGGCTAAAAGGGAGGAAGAAGAGCAAGAAGAAGGGGAAAGCCCGGAGAAACAAAAGCTTGGTTAATTGAGAAAAATTAAGGGGAAAAGCCAGTCACCGGAGATTTTGTCCCAGTTGTTTTCCATTCCAGGGCCTTTCCATTGTGGAGAGTGTGAATTTTTGGGAGATTCAAAAGTGGGGGTTAAAAAATATATGCAAGAGGAATACTTGAGAGAGTGAGAAAGAGAGAGAGAGAGAGTCTCTTAATTTCCTCTTCCGCTCCCTCCCCGAGATTTGGTGTGAAATGTATACAATGGGATGAGGACGGGAATGGGGAAATGGTGTTGCGTGTTTATATTCAGGGAAAATAGAAAATTTCCAAGGGAACACTCGTCTACATCTCTCGAAAAAGTTCTTTTTATACAAAAGTCCCCCGTGGAATATGACGACGAGAATGTTGATGAGGGGCGAGAGAGAGAGAGAGAGAGAGAGACAAGTAATATATGAGAGTATATAGAAATGAATTCACAAGTGCCAATGTCTCTTGCATTGTTTCTGCCGCTTTCTCTCTCTCTTTTCCCTCTGTAATCTCTCCTCTTTAACACTCTCTTTCATTTTTTTCTGTCTCTCTCTGTCGCTCTCTCTCTTAGCACTTTCTGGAAAAGATGAAAGGAATTGGTTGGAAATGGGGAAGATCTCTGGTTCTTCCCCGTGCGAGGCAATGCATATGTGATTAGCGGGGTTGGTGATGTCACCAAGTCGGTCTGTCGGAGAGGAAAGGAGTGAGAGTGGTAGTTTTTGGCGGTGGAAGGAGAGGCCGAGGTCATTTGGGAATAATCCTCCCTGTCACTTCCTATTTTGTCATGTCCCTCCGCCACACGGCTCCTCATTAAACATGTGCATCCACAAATGCATTTCTCGTGTGGGGGAGAGTCAGAACAAAATGCAGACAGAGGGAAATCCCAAGAAAAAAAAGCATTTTCCCGAAAAAAATGGAGGAAGGGGAAAACCCCCAAGAAAAAAGGGGGAGACCCAAGAAAAAGTATAGAAAAGAGAAATCCTAAGGAAAAATGAAGAGGCACGGAAAAATGAAGAGGCACGGAAAAAAGACGAGGAAAAATCCGGGTAGTAATATTAACTCGCCTGGACAAAAAAAAAATGTATGAAAAAAAAAGAATTAAGTGGGAAGAGAGAAATAGTGAAGAAAGAGGGAAGTGAAGGTAGGGAAGAAAGGGTTAAAGATGATGAAGGAAACCGGAGGGAGATCAACAAGGAGCAAATGCATCTTCTTTTCTTCTGGTTTTTTACTTTTTTTTTTCTTTTTTTTTCTTTTTTGGGGGAAGGAAGCAATAGATTGAATGGATGTACACGTGACAAGGCGGAAGTCGGAAGCTGGGAAAGAAATGGGAGAAATATGCAAGGGAATTAGGGTGTTGACAGTGAGCAGATTTTTTTCTCGCGTACCCTCCTTCCATGCATCTGAGGGGGTGGCTTCCGCCTTGTATTAAGATACATGGGATATTAAGCAAGGACATTCTCCCCCCGGAGGAGTTTTCCCCTCTCTGCATTATTTTTTTTCTACATATTCTTTTTTTTTCCTGTTGTCAACCCATGCAATTTTCTTTCTTGGAGAAAATCCTTATTATGTACATCCTCCACATATATAAGGGGTGGAGGATATAAGACGGGGATGAAAGGGCATGAGGGTGGGGGTGTTTCCAAATGCACCGGGTCGGGGGAGTCTTTTGTCAACGGATGGAATCACATATATTCTGTACCTTCAGTATGTTGTAGAACGAAAGGGGAAAAAGTCTTTATTATGTCTTCGTATGTCTGCCTTCTGGGAGAGAAGGAAAAAGTTGGGAGAGATCAAGATGAAGAGAGACAGAGAGAAAATGGAAGACGAGAGAGAAAGTAAAGAGACAGAGAGAGAGAGAGAGAGAGCAGATGATAGATTACGTACAATGGAATAAAGGGTGAAACGGCGACCCTTTGCTCCCGTTCAATGTATGGTCTTTTATTTATTTTTTTTGCTGCATGTGCAAATATGTATATTTCCATTCTTTCTCTTTGAATCTCCTCTTTCTACTTTCTTTCTCCTTGTCATCTTCTTCTGGAGACGATTTCTCTTCCAAGTCATTCCCCACTATAAAAAAGGAGAGAAAAAAGACCGGTCAGGGTCAGGGATGATGAAGGGGAGGAGGGGGTGGATAGTGGCTTAGGATTTTCTTGGTGTACCAAACTGGCCAAAGAGGTAGAACGCTTTTGCTTAGAACGGGATAGAAAGGAAAAAAGGGGAAAATGCTCATGCGTTAATAAATAGGCGAGGGATTTGCTCGTTTTGAGTGATGACAAGAACACAACTCCTTCAAATCCTGCTGATCCATGCATATTCATTTGCCATAGAATGGGAACAATAATTTTTTCCGGAGAGGAGGGCCTATGCTCTGAAAGGAAAGAGGGGATGAGGAGGAAGGAGGGCGAGTGCAAGTGAGATGAAGAGCTTCAAAAGAGAAAGATGAGGGCGAGTGTGTGTGTACGTGATTATTTATGATTTGATTTGACATAAAATATTGCATGATGAATGGGAGGCAGAAAGGTCTCTTATGGGGAATGAAAGGTCTCTTATTAATGGGGGCTAAGCATATGGGTGGAGTGAAATTTGTGTATAGGTACTTTTATATTTGGATATGTGTATGTACATATGTGTGAACATTTGTAGATGGAGAATGATTGATTTTAAAAATAATTCTTGCATTTTTTTTTATTTGAACAGGATTGGTCCAAGGCCAGGATGGAGACACCCTACAAATAATTCCGAGTGTTCCAAATGGGATGCATCGGGTTCCTTTAGGTAAACCGAGCGTCTTCACGTGTGCCGGGCGGGTGGATGCTCCCGAGAGACTCACGGACATGAAATGGTGGCTGCCAAATAATAAAGTCATTGAGCCATCCCCACAGAACAGGTATTGGAGATTTTTTGTATTTCCCCCTGCCCTCCATTTAATTGCAGGAGTTCCTGATTTACCTTTTTCAAACTAAACTTTACAAAAAAGTGAAGATTGACATTGAATTTAAGCAAAGTTTGACATTCTTCTGAAAAGCGTTGTCATTTTAGAAATTCATGTTGCTGAACAAATTTCAAAAAGATGTATGTTCTTCATCAACTGCGTACACGATTAAGCCTTGACCGTCCTTTAGATTGTTTAGATTATTGAAATTTCTCATTGGCCATTGTCCCATCGAATTTGAAGAAGCATTGCAATTACGTATGTAATTGGAATAGAAAAATGAAAAACAGAGGAGTTGAAAATTGAAAATATGTATACATAAAAAATTAAGTATTTGTCATGCAATAATGGTTCCATAATGTGGTCGGACAGAACATGTAAATTGAAATTGTTTTCCTTGTTTTTTTCCATTTGTTTGAATCCCTCCAAGCGAAGGATTTTATCAAGAGGCGAGGTAAACAAACAAAACTATATTTCCAAATGGAATTCGTCTTTTTTCATTTTATTTTTGCTGTGATATTCACTCTACTACTACCCATTTTAAAAAAAAATATTTTCGAATGAGTTTATTTTAGTACACAGTAAAAGAATAATCAGTTTTCGGTGTTTTTTTTTAATTTAAAGAAATACTAGTGAATGATCGTTGTAATAATTTTGTCATGTTTTTTATCCTTTAACAAATGACTAGTGAGGATCTAGATCTGATTGTCTTCATTCTGCCTTTAAATAAATATTGTATATATACTATATCTATATGTATAGGTATATACATTTATAGAAATTTGCTCACACGACCTACGAGGGGCAAATCAGATTTGATTCTTCACCTGTTATAATGTATAATAAATGTATTTATTTTGCCTGCGTTTCTCCCTGTTAATTTTAAAGGCTTAACAAATTTGTATTTATTTACTTTTATTACTTGTATTATTTTATTATTCACTTATATTCCCATTCCGTTCTCTTTATTTTGGCCTCCAAACAATTAAAACCTAAAAGTTGTGTTTATTTATTCAGAAAGTTGAATAATTGTACAATTTGGTTTATTCCTTTGAGTTAAATGAGTAATTTCCCCGTATTCAAAAATACCCTCACCGAATTCCTGCAAAACAAACAAATGCCTTCACACGTAAACCATACACGCCATGATTTAGCAACCATTATTATCACGGTGAAAACTGTGAATATATGTATAATATTACCTCTAGAAAAACCCGCCTCGTCACACACTACACAGCGCCTTAAGACTATTTAATTGATTTTATTTTGTATAATTAAACCCCTATTAAAAATAATAATTATGTTTTTGTTAAAAATCTCGCAATGGAGCTTCTTTGAACATTTTTATACCTATTAAATCTTACATGAATGTCTAGTTGCCGAATTCTAGTCAGATTTCCATGGTCGTATGTATGTATGTTTGTAGCGTTTGATGTGTACACCTCATTAGTCACAGCAGTTTCCCAGGGAAGAGCGTGATTACAATTTAGTATTAACATAATTAGAATTCCAAGGTCAATAATGCCTGCAGTAGACCCAAACCCATCCAAAATCTGAACCTAAAAACTCCACGTATTTGTAATGATAAAAGTCTAATAAATGAAATTTCCTCGTCGCTCACCTTTGACCTCATGCTAACAGTGATCTTATAATGGAATTTAGAACCCGGAAGAAACAATTAGACCATTGGATTTTGTTACCCCATGCTATTGATGTTGTGTTCCGCCTATTGCTGTTTATTTTTCTAGAGACAAAAAAAAATACTAGAACTTATAGTGACAACTTCTATAGTGTGCGAATGGATTGTGCTGCACTAAATTTTAATCTCTAAGTTTTTAAATGATTTTTTGTGCATAACTGCAACCATCACCAGCTAAATGGTAGAGAGTGCGGATGACCTGACATGAATGTTCAATGTGTAGAACAGAGCTACATAGTTGCGTTGTTGTTTGTAGGTCTTAGAAGGGTTTGAAAGTTACCTGTTTAGCCTGGAAAGCCAAGAAAAGGGTTATGGGGATTTGTTTAAACCATTGGATTTGTCTGATTCTTCCAATTTAGGGTGGAGATCCTCCCTGGAGAGCAACCGGGTCAGATCGGCTTATTCTTCGCCAGTGTTCAAAATGAGGACCTTGGGACTTACAAATGTACGGCCATGTACACCAACAAACTTCTCACGACCAGCTTTAAACTCTCTACATATGGTGAGTCATTTCCTCCTCTTCGAGTCTTTTATTCAAAGAAACGAAGAAAAAAGCACGTTTTCCCTTTGAATACGAATTTTTCATTGGAAAAACCATCACTGCTTTATCAGTCACTGATTGCTTAGCCCAATCGTGACCAAGAGCTTTCCCTAAATGACGTTGTCCCTATAATAAAATCCTTTTTTCTATATCAAGACTGAGCAAAAAAGGCTTTCGGAGGATGTACCGAATCCGGGTTGTTCTCATAGAGTTGAAGTCAGTGCAAAATGTGGGTTAAAACGTTAAAAGTATTTTCCCCGAGGGACTATAATGAGTCTGCCGTCGCTAATCACTTTTTATGGGAGTGCTTCCTAATCCTTTTTTCCCCCCCGACAAGAGCTACTGTCACGCAAAAGCGTGTGTTAAGGACATTGCTTCGTATCGATTTTTCTTCCATTTTTTGCGAATTTTACTCCCCCAGATTTCTCCGGGTGATTCATTACTGGAGAATGACTTTGGGTGATTCATCTGGAGAGAATCGTGATTGCCTTTCATGGATTTTTTTTTGTCTGGGAAGAACTGAGAAAATTTTATTCAGCCAACCTTAAGAGGTCATTTCCTTAGGGTCCGAAAGGGTTAAAATTGGGGAAAAGGATTGTATGATTTCTAATAATTTGACCTTTCTTGCAGTGCCAATCACATTCGAAGATGCTCCAATCAACCAGTACGCCGTGAAGAATACGGACTACAAAGTGAGATGTCGGGTGCGGGCGGATCCTTCGCCGTCCATCGATTGGAAGAAGGACCACAAGGCCATCAATGCCAGCGGTATATAGAATTGTCTTTTTCCATTAATCCCTCTGAACATCTTCATTATCTCAAATATTCAGCCCACTGCGTAGATACATACATAATACATGCATATTTTGCATATTCAGAATATTAAAGGCTTAGCTTGGGGTCGTTGGGAGGAATCCGAAGCGAGGATTTGCTGAAACCTTCGCGAAATTTCCCGGGACTTTCCTCCTCGGAAAAGGCGCTCAGTGGAGCAAAAACGGGGACTGACAAGGAACATGACAAAGAAATAGACCTTGGTCCTGTATCTGATTTGCAAGTACATATGTCCCTGTCTCTCCCTGTCAAAGATGGCATAGAAAGAGCCGGCCGTGAGAAAGGGGAGAGAGCTCAAAGGGCGAATGACAAGGATTTTTTGGCAAGTGTCACGACCACGGTAACGCTTCATAATTGAGCCAGTGACGGGGAGACAGGTAGGATGGAGGGTAACTTGAGAGGGCTTGACTTTTGCCGGGGCTGTCACGGGATATTTCACAAGTTGGGGGATTAGTAACGAGCAAATAATGGCTTCTTCCCCTTTAAGATGATCAGTGACAAAAAAAAATACCGTGTGAATGGGGTTGACACATTTAAAAGGGAGACAAATTCCATGCGAAAAATATTGCAGAAGGGAAAAAAGATGTCGGTTGAAGCTAATGAAAACGGAGTTGATTAAATGCTTTTGGAGCATGAAATTTAATTGAACAGCCCCGTCTGGCGTGACCGTGGGAAGAGGGATATAATATTATATTAGGAGGAAATCCATGCACGGAAAGGGTTGAGGGGAGAAATGCCCTGCAATCAAGTGCAAGCAACGTATAAATCACGGCCTGAACTTGCTCTAGAAAAGCTCTTCATATATGTACATATGTATATGTATTATGTATGTAAGCCTGGGAAGAATCCGTGGAACACATTACACACGAAGATATTATTTTGCACGTAATAACATTTGACTGGAACAAACTTTCAATGGGATTGCCTCCATCCAGTGCCATCGTAAGAGTATGTACATATAATAGCGTGTATCTATGTAGTATGTACATCTATGCCCATGTAAACTTGGACTTATTGAGTCAGCTCGTGGCTAATAGTAATAACTAATGACGATATAAGTAAATGCGTGCTGTGGTTCCTTTTATCTCCAAAGCGGAAGTTGGAACTCTCCGCGTCCTCAGATGTAACATTAAATTTAGGTGCATACGCAATATACGTACTTACACGTGTTTAATGGTCCAATCCTATTACAAAAGCATAATATAGGGAAGCTTATAGGAAGCAGAGGCATGTCTATACTTGCGGGTGGAAGTAAATTGTAGAGGCAAATCTGATTATTCTGACATATTAACTTTTCCCATGGTGAACATCCATCTGTCTTCTCTTCCAGTGCGTGCAACCAACCAAGATATTGAGTGGGAATGGAGTCTCGCACTTTCTCTTTCAATTTCCCTTTCTTTTTGTCTTCTCTCTCTCTCTCTTTCTCCTCCTTTCATTTACTTTCTCCCTTGAATGTCATCTCCTTTCCTTGTTATTTGATTCTTCTTTTTCTCTCTTAAGCTGGCTTTAAATTCTCTTTTTCATCTCTCTCTTTCCCTATCTTTCCCTTTGTCTCTCTTTCTGTGCCTCGACTGTTCTATCGCAATAACCCTGTTGTGCCCGCATCCTCACACAGCAATGTTTTTCCCCTCTGGAAGCACTGCAATTTCACCCGAAAAAAAAAACAGAAATGCATTTCTGTTATCAGTCCTGAAGTGGTTTGCTGATAGGAGTCCTGAAATGTGATTACAAATTGAAGGGAGATTTTCCTGGGTGAAAAGAGGCGGAGGGAAGGAGGAAGATGGATATTTTGTAAATTGGTTCCTGATTACGTGAGGGAAATGCCAGGGGAGGTAACCTCCATGTAAAAGGGAGGAAGCATTTCCTTTCTTTGTGGAAGCATTTTATATTTTCTTCCAGAAAAGGGTGGGACATTTTGGAGAAAGCAACCGTACTAGTTTGTTTGAATAAAGCGAGAATGCATGGAGATTGTCAGTTCAGGTTTTTTGGGATACATAATGTGTGGAGCTGAATATTTGGGATGCTATTGTATGTACTCTTGAGATGCTGATGTACTAAATGATTGATTTTCTCTTGACAAACAGATCACTACGTGACGACGACGGACGGGATCCTCATCAAGAATGTGAGTGAGTATGATGAGGGCGTCTACACCTGCAGGGTTAGAGTCATCACCTTGGGCAAAGTGGAGGAACGGCATATTCAACTTGAGGTGGGCGTTCAATGTCACTTTCATTCAATTCAAAATCAGGCATAATTGGGCACTGAATTTAAATTTGCCGCGTACAATTATTTTTTATTAAAGTCACTAGCAAAAGATGATAAATTGGAAGTTTTGTAATACAGGAAAAAGTAAAAACCTTCTTGCGTAAAATTGCATAAAATTATAATTGTCATTGCAGGTTCAAGAGAAGCCGAAGATCATCAGCGCCCAGCCACCGACGGAGGGCGTGGAAGCCGGAAACGTGGAACTGCAATGTCTGGCCACGGGGAAGCCCGAGCCGGAGTATCAATGGGTGAATCATCGGGGTCAGGAACTGAGTGATCTGGAGCGTTTCGTCGTCGACAAGTACGTACAAAAATCCCATGACTTTCTCCAGAAAATCCCTTGATTTCCTCCAAAAAATCCCATGACTATCTCCAGAAAATCCCTTGATTTCCTCCAAAAAATCCCATGACTTTCTCCAGAAAATCCCTTGATTTCCTCCAAAAAATCCCGTGACTTTCTCCAAAAAATCCCACGATTTCCTCCAGAAAATCCCATGACTTTCTCCAAAAAATTCCATGATTTTTTCCAAAAAATTCCACGACATTCTCCAAAAAATCCCATGACTTTCCCTCAAAATATCCCGCTTTTCCAGGAATTAAGTTCCATACAGCAAACCTTTGTTTTCCCCCGAATTAAACTCCATCGAATAATCCTTGCTGTGCTATGTACCGTCATTCTATCACAAAAATACCCGGGGGGATTCTCCCGGGATCTCTTCTGCCGAATGACTACAAAAGGAGACGCAAAGCACTCACTGACAAGCTCCTACAAACACTCAAACATTTCCCAGGGACGGAAATTGCGAATTTTCCATGGAAATAGTCTGTCTGAAAATCACAAAGTGCTCTCTGGAGCATTTTGCAGTTGTTGCGAAATTACGTTTCATGCAAAAATTAGATCGATTCCGTCGCAACTGCAATCCGGATAATATTGTATTCTGCTGAGAGAGAAAGTTTTACGACTTGATGGTATTTTGCTTCCCCCAGAACGTCATGACCTCAATTATTGGATTGGTCAACTGGAGTGGGATAATACAATGACATTTGCCTGGAAATTGTATCTACATTCATGTACATGCATATGTATATATCGTGTGTGTAGCATGGTTATTGGGAGATTATTATGATGTTCCTTGCTCCTTTGTAGGTACAAAGGCACCCTGAGAATCGACGGACTCCGACGGGAAGACACGGGGACGTACCGATGCACGGCGAGGAACACGGCCGGTTTGGACACGATGCAAGCTCGCCTGGACGTCGTCACGAAGCCTGTCATCGAGGAGTTTAAGAATGTCACGTAAGGGCACATTCACAATAGACGTTTTACCCATTTATCCTTACCGTCTTACTTCTATAGCCATAGCAAAGCGTCGTCAGAGACAAAAGTGGGATGTCTATACAAAATCAAATAATCGCCCGATAAAATATGGGGAAATAATTTCCCCCGAACAGTGTCTGTACTCGGGTATTTTTAAGGAGATATCCCACTTTTGCTCTCACATGCCCGTCTCGACCATAAAGCCGTAGAAAGGAGAGAATGAGAAAGATATCGTATTGCCCCGCTCGACGCCCAGGATTTGCACGCGAGGACATATGCATAATTTAACCGGGCTGAAACTGTAGGAAAGCTCGAAAAGGGAGGAAATGCTGGAAAAAATAAAATCCTAATCTGAATATGTACCCCTTTTTATGACCATTCAGGGAGTAAATATTTTTTAGGGTAACCTACAAAAACTTTTTTTTATCTTCTCCCCCTTTTTTGTCTCAAGTCAAATTTTGTTGATAAAAAAATAGGATTAAATTTTAATCCCATAGAAAAAACATGCCCCGTGTTTTCCCATTTGACCATTTCTAAACGGGACTGGCCTTGGGTTTTTTTTCGGGATTGACAGGGTTTCAAGGGATAAAAATGCATGTGTTTACGTGGAAAGCCATGCATAGTAAAAGACGGTTTTTCTCTACTTGTTTCGAGTAGTGCCAACAGCTTTTCCCCG
>JAQGBT010005140.1:0-14945 GCA_034698585.1 Disparrhopalites patrizii
TCTCTCTCTCTCTCTTTCTCTCTCTCTTTCTATTCTCTCTCTCTCTCTTTCTCTCTCTCTCCCTCTCTCTCAGTATTCCTCTTTCAATATCTCCTGATTTTATTCCGTCTCTTTCATTCCCATTTTATCCATCTCAGTTTTCTGTGTGGCCTTTCCTTCTCCGATGTGCACCTCCTTGTTGTCTAATAATAATTTTTCTTTTCCTTTGCGTTAACTCCTTCGGTTTCCTCCGATGTGAATTCTAGACAAACTGTTTTCCTACATCGGCTCAATCATTTTCTGTCTTGCCCTGTGGTCTGCTGTAGCATTAATGAAATGTTTATCCCCGTTTTTTTCTAATTCACCAACCATTGTCCAGACATGGTTCTCTTCAACTGTTCGCAATCGATTTTATGCTCCTAATAATAATCTTTTATTCTCCCTGGAAATAAAACATCCATGTTTCTTCCAGCCTGGTGCATTCTATCAACTCCCACACAGGAGTTTCTCCGTATTTCTCTCTCTCTATTCCGGAGATTCCGCTTGTTTAGCTCAGCAGTTTCTCTCTTTCTCTGAATCTTCTTATTCCCCCTCCAAATGTTTTTTCTTATCCTCTCATGTTTCTCTGGATCCAACCATCCGAAATGGTTTCGTGAGTTTTCTCATCAAGTTATTTTCGGAATCTCTTTGCGCAAACCCTTTCTATTTACTTTCTTCCCCTTGTTTTTATGCCTTTAGTATCACAAGCGAACCTGTTCTTTTCGAGTATACATGTTTCCTCTAATCAATCAGCTCGTGCTCACCTGGATTTTTCCGGGGGTGGAAATTAAAGGGAAAAGTTCTATCTGACGAAGTCATGACAACGCTCAGCTAAGCGATTATTTTTCCTAGCATGTCTTTGGGGACGGGGAAAAAGTGGGAGGATTCAGAACGAGAAAAAGTGCTGAGGAGTCTCATTTCCATTTGTTGGAGTCTTCTTATAGACTGGATTTGTGGGATGGGGAAAAAATGAATAAAAGAGTTTTTCGAGCTCCTACACGGATCATAGGTGATGAGAGGATTTTCTTGCTAAAAATCTGGGTAAATTGTAAATAAGGAGATTTATATAACACCACACGGGGAGTTATTCTTGCATGTTGGGTTGAATGTAATAAAAATCCTTTTGCTTTGATTCTCGGATTTCTGGTGGGAGTTTTCCATGTGTGTTATACGCCCACGGGCTCTTTTTTCTCTCATCTTTCTTCGTTGATATCCCTCCATCTTTTTGCACATTTTTGGCTTGGGTGTCTTTCGATTTCTTTTACACCATTTCAATTTATTCTGTTGATATCTCATCTCTTTCTTTTTTTATTCAACCCACTTCTTTTCTCTCTCCCTCATAATCTTTCTTTTTCACGTTTTGTCTTTCGTTTTTGCCCTGCTTTCGTTTTCATTTTTGATTTTTCAATCTCGTTTTTCTCTTTTAGTCTTTCATTTTCCATTTTTGCCTTCATTTTTCGACCTGCTTTCTATTTCATGTACGCTCGTTTTTCTCTTTCATTTTCGCTCTTTGTTCTTATTGCTTCTCTTATTTTGTCCTTCTTTCTCTTTCATTTTCGTTATGCTTTCTCTTTCATTTTCGCTATGCTTTCTCTTTCATTTTCGTTATGATTTCTCTTTCATTTTTGTTCTTCTTTCTCTTTCATTTTTGTTTTTCTTTCTCTTTCATTTTTGTTATGCTTTCTCTTTCATTTTTGTTATGCTTTCCCTTTCATGTTTGTTATGCTTTCCCTTTCATTTTTGTTACTCTTCGTCTTTCATATTTGTTATTGTTTCTATCTCATTTTTGTTTTTTGTCTTGCTTTCTCTTTCATTTTCATACCTTTTCCCCTTCGTTTTTGTTTTTTTCTTTCCTTAGTGTTTTTTATTCGATTTTGTTGATTTCGTTTTTCTCTGTTTCTTTATTGAATTTCCCGTTCCTTGAATCTTCCTTTTTACATATCTGCTTACCCTTTTCTGAATTGCTTTTTCTCTTTTATTTATATTTCTTTTACTTATTTATTTATTTACATTTATTTTTATAGTTCTACAAGTCTTTTTTTTTACCTTATTTGTCTTTGTGATTGGGCCCGTCTTTGATTTTTTGCCCCAATAAAATTTGTTCACTCTGTCCCCCAAAAAAATCCTTATTTCGCCGTTCCTGGATTGTGTTCAAAGAAAACGAATCCTTCCAGCCGCCGCACAAGATATGGAAAGAACATGTTTTTACTGACAAAGAAAGTGCTACGAAAGGTTTCATTTAATTCCCAGTAAAAGCGGATGTGCGACGCTGGGAGGAGGAAATCTCCCAGTAATTCCAAACAAGAGGAAATCACACGAAGCGGAAATTCGACTACAAAGAAATATATAAAAAGGAATTCCCAGCAAGCGCAGTAAAGGGAAGTCTTTCAATCTCTTTTGCGTGGGCTGAAGATATCCAGGTATGTACATAGTTGGATAAGGAAAGGTTCGGTGGGAATTTTTACGGAGGGACAGCTTCCAGGGAAAAAATGGAGTAATTTCCCCTAATAAATGTCCTGTTAGTGATTCCCAGTTAATTTCCTCCTTGTTTGTAATTATCTTGAAGCACTTGTAAGGATTCCATGCCCGTGTAAATCTCTACAGGAGAGAATATTGATTAAAACTTTCCCCCAATCCGGGTTCTCTCGGATTGGGTAATGCCAGAGAATTCTAAGAAATCGGTATTAGGATCAAGGCAAGGAAAACAGCCATGGAGAAAGTTCCGGAAGGAAACTATTTTTGGCAGGTACGGAGAAAGAAGCACTACAAAGGGAAAAGTTGGGAGTACAAAGTTCAAAGTGGGATGATACAATCACAAAACAAATACACAGCAGAAAAGGCGGGAATGTCCTTGTGAAATCGGAGTAAAGAGTTTGGGAAAACAAGTGACACAATGTGAAAAAAAGGAGCAGATTTCAAAACGTGTTTCCTTTAAATTTTGTTCAGGTCTAAATATCTTTCTACGGATTTGTCAAAGGTAGAAAGTAGAAAAAACGAAGGCGCATCTCCATTGCCTTTTGACTTTCAAATGATGAGTGTTTTTCCTTTCATGAATGCTCTTTCTTCAACATTTCTCCTTTTTCCCATACTGCATGCAGACCTAATCTTTTTTCTTCGATTTTTGGATACTTCTGAATATATGTATTCTCGGATTACACATTGAGGTTCGTTTTAATCCTTTGGGGACATGACAGTTCAATCTTTTATTGCGGGGACTTTTCTTTTCTGTTCTCAATTCCATCTTTTCCCCTTGAATCAGCTTTTTTCCGTCCTCGGTCGTTTATCACTTACGCGGCTCCTTTTCTTACCCATTCAATCGGCTTCTTTTTCTGTCTTGCCTACCTTTCTCTTTTTTCTCCTTTTATTCTGTCTCCCTTTCTCTTTGTCCCTCACATTTTCCCCCGTATTTACTTTCTTTGTTTCTGTATTTTTCTACGTGTTCCTTTATTTACTTTCTTTGTTTCTGTATTTTTCTACGTGTTCCTTTATTTACTTTGTTTGTTTCTGTATTTTTCTACGTGTTCTTTTATTTACTTTCTTTGTTCCTGCATTTTCTCTTTTTAACTCTCTTTTTTGCTTTCTGCTTCTGTCTTTGTTGCAATTTTTCCGCCTATCTCTCTTTCTCCTTTTCTCTCTCTATCTGTTTCTACTTATCTCTGTCTCTTTCTCTCTTTTTTCCTCTCTCTCTCTATCTTTCTATTTTTTCCGTCCGTAGTTCTCTCTTCTCTTGTTTGTCTTTCTTTTCTTCTGTCCTATTTTTTCTGCCTGTAAAAACTACTCTATCGTTTTCCTTTTCTCTTTTTTCTTCTATATTTCTCTCTCTTTTTTTCCATTCTCCTTCTCTATTTTTCCGCCTGTCATGAACTACTCTTTCATTCTCTTTTTCGATTTGTTCTTGTCTCCATTTCTCTTTATCTCTTTTGTTTTATTTTTGTCAATTGTTTGCTTTCTTTCCTTCTCGTTCCATCCCATATCTATCCGCTTCTCTCTTTCTTTCTTCTTCTGTGTGTGCTTTGTTTGACGTTGATGTCTCCTTCGCTTTTTCCAGACAGATTATTCTCCAATAACTCACGTTTCTCTCTCACAGCCTTTATCTGTCTCTCTCTGCACTTGGGTTGTTTTGGAGTGCAAATCACATTACATTGGCTGCTTCAGTCCGGGTCCATATTTTGTTCTTAGCAAGTCTGTATAAAGTTATCTACTGTACCAGATTTCCCTATGGAAATCCTGAGCAAAGTGTTTCCGTTTATAGTTCGTCTCTCTTCCATTTCTCCAATTCACTGTAATTGCAATAACGTAATGCCTCTCCTAATTTGGACCCCGATTTTCTAGAGGGAATTACTTGTTTTTTAAAATATGATGATGTGCATTTTTGCATAATCTGCATTCAATTTGGACAGGAAAGTATGACATTTAATGCACATGGAGCTACAGCCACACAATTTTTCTTGGGATGAAACAATTGTATCATTTTTAAAAGTTAATTATTCTGACATTTCCCATGCACTTTGGGCTTTTTACACGTGTCGGGGCTCCCGGTTGAATATCTTACTTGACCACATCAACTGCTTTAATTTGATGACGAAGCGTATTACTTGCATTACGTCTAAAAAATTAGGTAGAATACATAATAAAATAAATAATAAAATAAATAAATAAAATAAAGGGTTGATGGACAACGTGCATTATTCCTCCGTTATTTATTTATGTTTATGATTAAATAAATTAAATATATACAATATGTACGTACTCATTTTGACTTTGCTTTTACCTTCCCTTGCAAATATAATAAGTGCTTCAACTTCCACCTGACAATTTCCTCTTCCATGCCTTTCTGTGTGTAAAAAGCATAGAATTTCCTATCACAAGTCTCCCAAATAGTTGTTGATATTGTAGACACGATTTTTCTCTGTACTTTGTCTAGTAAAAACTTTCCTTCATTAAAAGTTCATTAAAACTCGTGTACAAAGAGACAGGACCTTCGTTGTTCCCTGCCTTCGTGTTCCGGACCATCCCCGAAAAAGCGGATGAGGTGCAGAGGATAAAGCGTCATTAAAAAGTGAGTTCAATAAAAAAAAACAGGAAAGAAAAAATCAAATGAGACAAAGGACAAAGAAGGGCAAAAGTGATAAAAAGAAAAATCAAAAGAGACAAAGAAAGTGACAGATACAAAGAAAAACGATGAGAAAGTAAAGAAGAAACCGACAGGGACAAAGCCAGAGAAATAAAAATGAACGGAGACAAGAAGAAAGTGAAGAAGGCAGATATGGAGAAGAAGGTAGGAAACATCAAAAGAAAGAATTAGATAGAGAGGATGAAAAATAAAGGGGAAAGAGGAGAAAAAAAAGAAACTTTAAGATAAAAAGGAAAGGATAAAAAAAATGAGATTGTTGGAAAGCAAAAAATGGGAAGTGGAAAATCGAGGAAATTTAATTCCAAGAGATTGATAACGTCGGAGAGGGAGAAAATGAAAGAAGAGAGCTGTGAAGACAATTGACAAAGAAAGTCAAAGAGAAATAAATATAAATAAATAAAGACAGAAACGTCGAATAAAACGACAAGAAAATGACATACAAAAACGGAGAAAATAGAGGAAAATAGCGTGAAAGTGCCAAATAGAAACTAAAAGGGAAAACTCGAGAAGAAAGTGAAGGAAATATAGCAAAGACTGACAAAGAGAAACAGAAGGAGAAAAGGGCCAAATTAAATCTAGGGACAAACTCCAAAGATAATTACACCAGTCGTACCTACAAGCAAATAATTGTCCCTTTCCCTTCAATGGCCATGAAAGGCAGAAGTAGGAATTCTCTCCTAACAAAATTATAATCTAAATAATTGAATTTCTTGCGAATTCCCCCCAACATCCCAATGATTTTCCTTCCCCGAAAGTTCCCCTTTACCCATAGAATTAATTTCAATCTAATAACTATTGTTTCTTAAAACTACTAAAATGCCATCAACGAACGTCTATGAGAAATCACGAATAGTGGAAATGGACAAATTCAATTAATCCCGACAAGTTATATAATAGAATGAATGGCTTACCTATTCGGGCATAGTTGCATGACGCCTCTTCCATCAAAGGGGTCGCATTTCTGTACAAATCACAATTGTAGAAGTACAAAGGAAAAGATCAGAGAAGAATCACAAGAGAGAGCCTCCACTAGGAAATGAAGAAGGAAAAAAAATAAGAAAGATAGAGAGCCAGAAAAAAGTCTCAAACAGTTCCCCTTTGCATTTTCTCACACCAAAATATTTGCCCTTTTATTTGTCCTTCCTATTCACAGTGATTTCATACGGCACAAGTGACAATCGGAAGGGAAAGCCCAAGTAAATTTATTATCCCCTGATTATGTATATACCTATATACATATGTACAAACTGACTCCAGAATTAAAAATAAATGCCAGAGGTGTCTTGATTATCCTCCCAGAGGAACTTTTCAGGGGGGAAAGGAGAGAAACAATAGTAATAACTGACACTTGCACACACACGGAGTAATTGCGGGAAATATTGAAAATAGAGATAGAGACAAAATATAATATAGGAAAGATACAGAGAGAAAGAGAGAAATGTGTGTGTTAGAGAGAAAGAGAGGGAAAAAATCTTTTTTTTTGTAGCGTTCAAGGCAAAGGAGAAATGTATGTGTGTTTCCCTGCCCTGAAAATGAATGACTGAAACTGAGAAGGAAACTGATGGTGAGTCTCTCCCGTTCTTTCACTGTCTCTCTCTCTCTCTCTCTCTTTCTCTCTCTTTCTCTTATGAGCACTCCTTATGTCTTTTCTCCCCTATTCCCTGCATGGTTTGTGTAGGGGAACTGTGTGCGGGCTCGGTTATACTACGTCTTCTTGACGTCGACGTCGTCAACACTACACGGAGGGGAGAGTGAGAGAGAAAGAGAGCGAGCGAGAGAGAGCGAGAGAGAGAGAGAGAGATAGAGCGAGAGAAAGAGAGAGAGAGAGAGAGAGAGAGTGAGAGGAAAGCAGAGGGGAGAAAATCGATAGGGCTGAAATAAGGGCATGGCGCATATCCCATACCAATACATGGAGGGGGTGCTTGCTACGTCTCCAAAAGCCTCCTCCTCCTCCTCCTCCTCCTTTCCTTCTTCTCCTTTTCCTCCTCCCTTCAACCTCAAACAAGACTTTTCTCCATGTAATTTTCCATTTGGACGTCTTCTCAGCTTTTTCCGTGGATCTCTTTCCTCTGCCTTTTTTTAAAAGTTATCGCTAACAATTGTCTTTCTTCGGGGTTTAACATTTGTATTTATGATGAATTTTGGACTATTATTTCTATTTGAGTTTAAATTCTGGTTTGGCGGGTTTTATTTGTTGTGTCTCTTATATTCTTAATACTTCCTTGCCTTTCACTTCGTTCCGCCCTTTTCTTCTCGTTTTTTATACCACCATCTCTTTTCGCTTTTCCTTTCATCTCTTATTTAGCACGCCTTTTTCGTCGTTTTCCCTGACTTGTTTTCCTTCTCTTTTCCTTTCATTTTTTCTTTAATCCGCCTATTTCGTCATTTTCCCTGATTTTTTTCTTTTTCTTCCCTTTGCCTCGTTTTTTCTCTAATATTTTCCTTTTCTTCCCTTTTCCTCGTTTTTTCTCTAATATTTTATTTTTCTTCCCTTTTCCTGATTTTCCAACTCTATATTTATTTCCCCTGCTTTCCCTCCTTTGTTTATCTTTGTCATGATGTTTCTTCTTTTCTTCCCTTTTCCTCTTTTGTTTATCTTTGTGATGGTTTTTCTGCCTTTCCTCCCTTTTCCTCTTTTGTCTTCCTTTTCCGTGCTTTTTCTCCTTTTTTGTTGTTCCTCCTGCCTTCTTCTTTCCTGATTCTTCTCTTTTTTGTTTTCCCTCCTGCCTTCATTGTTCCTTCTTTTTTCTCTTTTTTGTTTTCCTTCCTGCCTTTGTTGTTCCTTCTTTTTTCTCCCTTTTCTTGTTTTCCCTCTTGTCTTCCTTTTCCCTGTTTGTCTTCCTTTGGCCTTCTTTTCCCCTTTTTTCCCCTTCCTTCTCAAGGCATTTGTAACAATCTTGCTTGCAGGTCCTCTGTGCAAAATGCTGATTTGCTATCTCTTTCCCTTCCCCGTTTCTCCGTCCATTTCTGGATATTTTGCTCTCCCGCTTGTATCTTTTGATGTTCTATGTATTGTCTCCCCGTATCTCTCTAATAAGAATTTTCTCCACGCGGTTACTTTTTTCTTGCAATTTTTTCCTTTCTCCCAATCTCCGTCTCTTTCTCTTCTCACTCTTTCTCACGTTCTTGCCGGATGTCTCCATTTACTTTTTTCTCACTCTTTTTATTTCTCAATTTCCTATTTCTCTCTCTATCTCTCTGTCCTCCCTGTAGTTTCTTTATTTGCTCTCTTTCCTTCCTTCTCTCATTTTTCTTCCTTTCTTTATCTCCCTTCTATCTGCCGTCCTGATGGTGTGACTCATTCTCAATCTTTTCCTTGCTGTCACTACGCCTGCCTGCTCTTTCTTCTTTCTATTTCATCCGTATCTTTGCCCACTTTTCTTGCCTTTTCTCCCTCTGTTGCTTTCTCTCTCCCATCCTTCTTGGCTTTCCCATTACCCCCAGGTTATGATATGCCTCTATTCTCCATATAATCTCTGTATTTAATTTTTTCGATTAAGTAGAAGCACGAGATCTCCCATGAGCGTCTCCTTTTAGTTGATTCATACTGTATCTCTGTTGATTTATGTTAATACATCTCCATGTTTATCTGTCCTTTATACTCACGTTTTATCTCCCTCCTCTGTTTGATTTGCCATCCCAGCTATCTCCGGACTCTCTGATTCTGTAATTCATTGATGTATTCTAATTTTGTTTGTGTTCCTCCGTGATCCTCCTCCTCCTCTTCGCTTTTTGGCCTTGTCCCCTCCCAATAATTTTCTGGTCATACTTTCGTCCTTTCCCAACGACTTCCCTTCCCTTTTCCCTCAAGTCCCTTTGCCATTCCAGGCTCTTACCCTTTGATTGTTCGGTGGTGCTGATGATTTCGGCAGAAAGTTGCAAGTCTCTCCCAAGTTTTTGTTCAATATTTCGTGGAAATCCTCTTTTGTTTCTACTTTCAACCCTTTCATCCCCTCCGTTCATGTGCTGGGAAAATTTTTCATTGGGGTATACTTGTGTATGTTTGTATATAAAGTTTTAGTTTCTCATTTCTGTCCCCTATCTTTTTATGGGCGTCATTGTCCCCGATCACACCCTTTCCTTATTTCAATCATAACTTGGAGGTTTCGGTAAGGAAAAAGTCTCCGTTTCCTCCGAATTGTACATATACATTTTATTTTGGTTTGTTTTCCAAAGTCCTCCAGTATGACTTGCCTTCTTCGGGGGAAAGTGGGGTCCATGGAAAAGTTTTGTGGCTTCTGCTATTTTTTGGGGCGTCTCTATTTACCTCAACCCATTCACTCTCCCTTCGCCTTTTATTAGACGCTCGCTCAAGACTTGCCATAATTTTTGTCTACGTTTGCCTTCTCCCCAGGGCCTTTGTTGTCGTCATATGCCCTGCTCTGATTTTTCACGCTCTCTTTCCTCCTTCATATCCTTCCTGCTTTCTGCGGGATTCTCTCTCATCCGACCGTATTACGTCTTTTCCGTCTTTCTCTCCGTATCTTGATACGTCTCTCACTGTCCTCTCTCTCTATACAATCCAGTTTTTCATAATCTCTCATTCGAAAAGAGCTGTTCTCTATTCCTATCTCTTTTCTCTCCATCTTCCTCTACATCTTTGTTCCCTGCCAATTTTGCTTTTTGTCTCTCCATTCTCTCTATTTCGGATTCCTTCTACCTCTTTCGCTCTCTTTTGCTCTCTTTCTCCCCCTTTTCTCTCTTCCTCTCTCTTTAGATCTCTTTCTCCCCCTTTTCTCTCTTCCTCTCTCTTTAGATCTCTTTCTCCCCCTTTTCTCTCTTCCTCTCTCTTTTTCGCTCTCAGACTCCACGTTTTCTCTCTTTCTCTCTCTTTTTCGCTCTCAGTCTCCACGTTTTCTCTCTTTCTCTTTCTTTTGCTCTCTATCTCCACGTTGTCTCTCTTTCGCTCTCTTGCACCTTCTTTTCTCTTTTTCTATATCTTTCTGTCCCTTTTCTCTTTCTCGCTCTGTCTGCTCCTTGTCTCTCTTTTTCTCTGGCGGTCTCTCTCTCTTTGTCTGCCCTTCTACTATCCTCTCTGGCCGTCTCTCTTTTTTTGCTACTCTCCTTCTCTATTTTTCTCTTCTGCGCCTTCTTTCTGTTTCTCTCTGTTTCCTTCTTTTTGTCTCTCCTTGTTGTTTTCGTTTGTCTGGATGTTTTTGTTCTTCCCTTGGTCTTGATATATTTTTTATTGTTTAATTTGTCTCTTCCCATTTATGTACATACATGTGTATATTTATATGTATATATAGGTATATGTAGATATGTGAATACCGCATGCTGATACGTTTCCGTCTGCACCTGTCGTTACTTGTTTTTCCCTTGAATTTCCTGAATTGTTAATTTTTTTGGATTCTTTTGGTTTTAATCGGTTCTAATGTGATTGTTGTGTACTATTGTAGATTCCCCAGCCGACTGTTATTGGGTTTGAAGGGTTCTGAAAAAGCCTTGGAGTCTCCGAGGTGAAGCGGGTGTGTCCATTGTTATTGAATTACAGAATTCTCCTAGATAAAGCCCGGGTCTTTCCTTACTTGCTCTTTCTTTTTATAGTTAGTACCTTAATTTTGTTCTAAAGTCTCCCGGGCATTCATTAGCCATTGAATGATATTATGGGGGACCATATCCCCTTGAATTTGTGCTCCATCCGATATGGTAATGTAAATTCAATAATGACATTCTTATTGCCGAGACTCACTTTCCCCGAACATTTTATTCAAGTATCTCTCCAGCCTTTCTCTCGCTCTCTTTCTCTCTCTCTCTCTCTCTCACTTGAAAACATTCTTTTCAATTTCTTTCCGGACTCCCAAGTTGTGTTATCTCTTGGAATTTTCCCTTCCCCGGATTCTCCGTCCGACATTTTTTTTTGTGTGGATGCCAACGTATCCATCTACACGTATGGATTTCCTTGCGTTTGAACTTCCTGGGTAAAGGAATGTCCCTTCTTTTCCCTTTTGTCATTCAACCTACCTTTCCCCGGTTGTGGATGGTTCTTGTCACTCCTTTGAAGATGTTGTAAAGTCTTTTCCCAAAGCCAAAGCCGGGGACGGTGCCGCTTTTCTCCCGCTGGCGGCATCATATTTACTAAACTCCGGGCATTCCAGACCATGAAATTCAATTCTGAGGTTTCTTCTTCTCGCCCACGTCAGTTCTTCGGGTATTTCGCCTTTGCTCAATTTGTTGGGGTTGTTTACACTTTTCTACCTACTTGCCTCTTCATACTCGGTCTTGAACTTTCTCCGTTTTCCTCATCCAATCCTTTTCTTTCTGTGGTTACTCTCTGTTTCTGTAGCTCTTTTTCCCTCATTCTCTTTACACCAATTTATGTTCTGCTCTTCTTGTCCTTCATAATTTCCTTATATCCTCTCGCTGTCTCTCCTTTCTACAAGTACTTATGTATGTATATCACTCATTTTTACTTCTATCCATGTCCCCCTTTCTCTCTTCTATTACTCTCTATTTTTCTCTTGTATCCCTCTGTATTTCTCCCTTTTATCCCTCTCTATTTCTCCCTTTATACGACTCTATTTCTCCCTTTCATCCCTCTCTATTTCTCCCTTTATACGACTCTATTTCTCCCTTTTATCCCTCTCTATTTCTCCCTTTATACGACTCTATTTCTCCCTTTTATCCCTCTCTATTTCTCCCTTTATACGACTCTATTTCTCCCTTTCATCCCTCTCTATTTCTCTGTATCTTGCGCAATTTGTCTTTATCCGTCTCTATTGCTCCCTTTGGTACGTCTATATTCCTCTGTTTTTATCCGTCTCTATTTTTCCCTTTTACACGTCTCTATTCCTCCTTTTTATCCGTCTCTGTTTTTCCCTTTTTATACGGCTCTACACCTCCTTGTGTCTCCCTTTTACCACTCTTTCTATCTCCTTATTCCGCTTTATTTCTCATTTTTCTCCATTTCTTTCTCTTTTGTCACACGCTTTCTCCTCTATTTTCTTCTTTAGTTCTCTCATTTATCACTATTTCTCTCTTGTATCCTTTTCTACTTCCCTTTTTTCCTTCTCTATTTCGCTCTTCCTCTCGCCGTATTCTGTCTCTCGCTTTCCTTTATTCCACTCTCTTTATCTCTCCTATCTCTCTGTCTCTTTTGTCTATATTTCTCCCTTTTATCTTTCTCTCACTCTTTTTCCTATTTCTCCCTTTTATCTTTCTCTCACTCTTTTTCCTATTTCTCCCTTTTATCTTTCTCTCTCTCTTTTGTCTATATTTCTCCCTTTTAGAGATTATTCTTCTATCCTTCGTCTCTTCTATCCTTTAGTCCTTCGTGTCTTCCATCCTGTAGTCCTTCGTCTCATCTATCCTTTAATCCTTCGTCTCTTCTGTCTCTATTTTCCTCTTTGTCCTTCTATCTCCCTCTCCTTATTGTTGTCCCTTTCACTCTCCGTCTGGCTCTCTCCACGTAGTTCCTCTATCACTTTCTGCCTTTCCGTCTCTTTCCTGTCCAACTTGCTATGTCTGCCTGTCTCCATTTTTCTATCTTCCTTTCTGCCTTTCTCTCTCTCTCTCTCTATTTCTCCATCTCTGTCTGCATCTCTTTTGTTTCTTCTCTCACTTTCAGTCTCCCTGTATCTCTTTCTTGTTTATATCTCTATCTCTCCCTTTCCCTCTCTCCATCTCAATTTGCCTTCCTCTGTCCCTCATTCACCCCGAAATCTCCTGACCGTCTCTCTCCTTCTTTTCCAAGTATCTCCATCCTTCTAGGTCTCAACTTACCATTTTCCCCCCTTAACCATATCTCCCCTGCATTCCCCCTTTGTATACGCATTTTATCCAACTCCAAAGCACTAGAAACCACAAGCACTGAGCCAAGGAAATTCCCAACCAATCCGTCCCTCCAATGCTACACCCGCATCCGCAGTAGAAAGGGATAACAGAGGGAAACCCGAGGAAAAGCCATAAGTAGCTCTCATCCCGGTAGCGGGAGAATGCTGAGAATGCATAAAAAGTTTTTCTCTCTCACCTACTATACCATTGAAATGATTGGGAATCGTAGTAGTAGTAGTAGTAGAGTATCGGTGAGGACGTCTATAGTAATAGTATAGAGATAGTAATGATACTAGTAATAAAAGATCCGGGTGGTAATAGCTGGAACGGCAGCAATCCCGGCGTTTGTCGTGTGTGGCCTTGCGCTACACAAAAGGTAGGCCACGCGGACCTCCGATTCTCCTCTTCCTTTTTGGAGGAGATAGTACGATGGAGGCCTTAAGAGGAAAGGTGGAGGAAATTGTGAACTACTTCAAAAAAAGGTGTAGTTCCTCCCTCCTGGAAAATGTACCAAGTTTGGAGTTATTAGTGTCTGCCAACATTTTTTCCCCTGTTTTTCTCCTTCCGTTCCAAACAGCAAACGACTGGTACTGCTTGGGTAGGAAGAAAAGGGTTAAATTGTACACCAAAGTCGTGATTTGACTGTGAGGGACGACTTTTTTTTTTTTAGCTTCCATGATATCTTACATCATCCTTCAAATGCCTGTCTTTTTCTATATGAAGAGAGTCCTTGGGTTGGATTCGAGGGTCCTTCAAATACCGGAGCTTTCCCGCCTCCATTTCTCCATTCTTGTAGTGGAGGATCTTGTTCATTGTCTCTGGCTCCGCCGTTCCTCTTGTTGCCTACTACTTCTCTACTGGCAGGCCTTTGTTTCGGATTCTTTTGTGAGGCTGGGACTGTCATCTGTTTCCTCATCTCTGTGGGTGTTGCAGCTTTGGATTTGGAAGTAACTTTCCCGGTTCTTCCACATTATGTGGGTGCCTGGAGGTTGGGATGTTTTCTTTGGATCTCTCCCTGCTCTTTGAGCCTTTCCTTCCGACTCTCTTTCTCCCTTAAATTCATCTCTCTTCAACTGGCCTTAATTCTTTGTTGTTCCTCATTGCCGGCTGTCTTATTCCTGCCATCGCTATTAGACTTGTATTCTTGCCTTCTTTCACTCTCTTAGTTTTGCCGTCTTTCTCACTCTATCTCTCTCGATTACCTCTTCACCTGTCTTTCAGCTGTTCTTTTACATCGTTTTTCCCAATTGTTTTTATCACTTGCTATTTCTTCGGTTTCTCTCTTTCTTTCTCTCTCTCTCCTTCTTCTCTCTCCCTCTTTTCCCGTCTCTTATTCTTTTCTCTCTCTCTCTTCTTCCTTCTCTTGCCTTCTCTCTGTCTGTCTGTTGCATTCTCTTTTCTCTCTTCTTCTCTGTATAATTCTCTCCTGTGTTACCCATCTTTCTCGGTGCCTTTATTTCGCTTCCTCTCTCTTTCTCTTTGGCTTCCTCCAATGTTCTCCCTTTCCTTCTATTCTTACTTCCACACTCACTTTCTCGCTCGCTTTTGCTTCTCTCTTTCTTTTTCCCCCTCTCTCTCCTTATTTCTCTCTTTCTCTCTCTTTCCCTCTCTCGTTCTCTTTCCCTCTCTCTTTCTCTGTCTCCTTATTTCTGTCTCTTTCCCTCTCTCTCTCTGTTTATTTTTCTCGTTCTCTCTCTTTCTCTATCTCCTTATTTCTCTGTCTCTTTCTCTGCATGTCTCTTTATTTCTCTCTTTCTCTCTCTTTCTCTGTCTCCTTATTTCTCTCTTTCTCTCTCTTTCTCTGTCTCCTTATTTCTCTCTTTCTCTCTCTTTCTCTGTCTCCTTATTTCTGTCTCTTTCCCTCTCTCTCTCTCTGTTTATTTTTCTCGTTCTCTCTCTTTCTCTATCTCCTTATTTCTCTGTCTCTTTCTCTGCATGTCTCTTTATTTCTCTCTTTCTCTCTCTTTCTCTGTCTCCTTATTTCTCTCTTTCTCTCTCTTTCTCTGTCTCCTTATTTCTC
>JAQGBT010005141.1:0-14945 GCA_034698585.1 Disparrhopalites patrizii
ATCTCTATTTCTCTCTCTTCTGATCTCTATTTCTCTCTGTTTATCTCTCTTTTGATCTCTATTTCTCTCTGTTTATCTCTCTTTTGATCTGTATTTCTCTCTCTTTTGATCTCTATTTCTCTCTGTTTATCTCTCTTTTGATCTCTATTTCTCTCTGTTTATCTCTCTTTTGATCTCTATTTCTCTCTCTTCTGATCTCTATTTCTCTCTGTTTATCTCTCTTTTGATCTCTATTTCTCTCTGTTTATCACTCTTTCTTTCTTTTTATCTCTTTGTTTATCTACCTTTCTCTCTTTTCATCTCTCTGTTTATCTCCCTTACTCTCTTTTCTCCTCTCATTTCATGCAATTTATTTCCCTTTCTTTCTCTATTTCGATACATTCCCACTTTATTTCTCTCTTTTCTCTTCTCCATCATTTTCTCTCTTGATTCACAGTGACTTTACTTATCTCCCTTTCTCCTCTCTGCCTTTCTCGTCTTGGTTATTCTAAGCTTAGATTTCCGTTCTCCTCTATTCCGCTGGAATCAGCCCATCTTTCTTACTTTCTCTCCTTTTTGCATCTCCCATTTTGTTCTCATTCCCGCATTCTGTGTCTATTACGTTGCTCTTCGCCTCATTGTCTCTTCTCTCTCTCCAGGTTTTTTTCCAATTGATTATTTCTCTCTTTAGTGTCTCTCTCCTTCCCTCACGGCGTCTTGGCCTGTTGCTCCCTTTCATGCTCTATTTTCTCGGAACTATAATGTCTCTCTTCCTCGCCCTGTTTGGTTACTCCCCACTCCATTGCCCTTGTATCCCAAATTCTCTCACCGAATTCTCTCTCTCTCTTCCCCTCCCTCTCCATGACTCCTTTAGACTTGCTCCTTGTCATTCATTCAACGACTCTCATCCCTCGCATCCTTTAAAAAGGTACATATGTATGCTTATGTGTATGTACATATTTAAACAGGAAAATATGCAATCATTTTTAGGAAAGGAGGTGTGGAAGTATTTGCCAGTCAATTCCTTTCAAGCCCCACTTGAATTCGTTATTTAAAGTAGAGAAACAAGACAGAAGTACTGGGATGTGAAGTGGAGGTTTTGATATTAAAAAAAAAAATCCTAAGAGACAAGGACCTAAAAAACTGTATACATATTAATGTGTTCTGTATACGTATGTACTGGGAAGCCTAGATGAAAAAAGGGGTAAATCAGTGAATGTGAGGTCATAAATATTTTAATGAGATGCGAATACGTAATTTTGCGAATCTCCCCCCTTTGGACAAGGATTGTTGTTTTATGTAAAGCACATCATCTTCATCCCAGAATCATCATCATCAGCTGGTAGACAATCTCCTAAATGCCCACCTACTCCTTTTTTTCCCTTGTTGTTGCCCTTCCTTGTCTGATCATTTAGGATTTGGCTTCTTCCTCCTCATCCTCCTCCTCCTCCAACTTCATCTTGTTCTTCTTCTTCTTTTCCATATGTGCAATGTAATTAGTATCAAAGTGAAGTTGAGACGGTGAACAACTCCTCAGAAAAATTTTTTGGCGCGCCTCCACCAATGTGTTCAAAAAAATTTTTTTTTCTTGACTCCATTTAAGTATTTATTTTTATTTTAAATCGTATTTATTTCCCCAGTGCATAAGGGAGGTCATTTCCAAAATAATTAGTTTGACATTAAAAAATTTTCTGGTTTAAAACTCTGCTGGGAAAAAGACAGAACCAAGACATTTTGGGTGTCAGACCTGGAAAAAAAAGGGACGTGGTTGAATTATTTAGGTGGTGGAAAATTGTGGCATTGCCCATGTAAATGCTTGGTGTGGTGCAGAAAAAATGTGGATTTATATTTCTTTTAAGAAATTATGTGCCTAAGGAACATGACATTTGGGTATTTTTTTTAATTCCATTACGTCTATCCAGTATTATGTGGGAGTTTCCTCTGTGAATTTTTCTCCGACGGATTTCTCTGTGATTTGTTATGGGGTTTTCTACCGGCAATTTTTCTCATTCAAGAATTTTCTTTTGATATTTTCCCCTAAGAATGTTCTTATATTTTTTATATTTTAAAATTTAATTTTAATTTTCTCCCCTAAGAATTTTCTTCTAACTTATAATTTTCTTCTTTCAGAATTTTCTTCTAATTTCCTCTTTTAGAATTTTCGTATGATATTTCATCCTTACGAATTTCCTAATGATGTTCCTTCATTAAGAATTTCCTTCTAATTTTCCCGTTTTAGAATTTATTATAATTTTTCTCCCTTAAGCAGGTTTCTTCTTTTAGAATGTTATTATGATTTTTCTTCCTTCAGCATGTTCTTCTAATTTTACCCTTTTAGAATTTCCTTCTGCATCTCCTCTTTTGAGAAATTCCGTCTACTTCTCCTCTTTTAGAAATTTCTCCCAGCAATATTTTTTTTGTCCTGTGAATTTCCCTCCTATTAAATTATTCTCCCTGCTCAATTTTTCTCCTTGTGGATTTGTTTCTCCTCTCGGATCGACTTACATAAGATAAGCAATTTTTTCCCATCCTCAACTCCTTCCGGCTTACTTACTCCCAATGTGGTTTTCTCAATGGCAAGGGGTTTGTGTATTTTCCTTTTTATTTAAAAGCATTTTTTTTATATTTCTTGGCGAAGAGAAGAAGAAGTATAGAAGAAGGAAGTAAGGAAAAAAAAAGATTGGACGTGCTCCATGAGCAATGAAGCATGGAAATAACAAATCGAATGAACATCTTTGGCCTTTTGGGAGTAATTCAGTGTCATCTTGAATGAGACCGAGTGTCTCTCCTCTCGCTTCTTCTCTGTCAGTGATTTCTCTCCCCACCCTTGCACTTCATTTTCCCCGAAACCAAATAACCTCATGAGAGTGCACCAGAATTTTATTTATTTATTTTTTTGGTGAAAAAATAAAAGTGCGTGCAAAAATGTGAATATTTTACCCCATCCAAAATGTAGAAATTTTTCTCCTACATTTTTAAAAGTGTGAAAGAAAACCTTCGTGCCAGAACTTTTAAATGGGGCTTTCCTCACCATGTGATTTAAATGGGAAAATTATCTCCTCCTTTTTTTTTCACCCAATATGAATTACTTACCGGTTCGAACGTTCCTTTGCGAAGAAAAAAATGTGAAAATAAATAAGGAAGTGTGACAAGGAAGAAAAAAATACGTTTTTTTTGTACATAATTAAAGGAGGAGATTTTAGAGGTGGAATATGAGGAGGATGTATGGGATGTGGCAGAAGATGCAGAGAGGAGCTTGGCTATGGATGCATCTCCTCCTCCTCATCCCCTTCACCTTTTGCTGTGGCCTCAGCTCCTCCAGCACAACTAGTCGACCGCCATACGGTCAAAATTCTTTAGGTAATAACTATACCTTCCCAAAAAACTAAGAAAAAAATGTCACCAAATTACACCTAAACGCATGTATCTCATTTAGTGTTCCGCACTTTCTTTTCGGCACTTTCTTTTCGTTTCTAAACTTGAAATCGTACTTGAATTTGAATGTTTTTGAGATTTGTATATTTGGACAAAATTTGAACTCGGTTGAAGTAATTTCAAATTCAACCAAGTTGAAATAAATGAAATTTAATTCAAACTGCAAGTTCATTTAATCATGTTCCAAATTACAGTAAAATCTCTCTATAACAGAACATAGAAACTGATGAGAAGGGCAAAATATATTGTTACACACTGGGAAATAAAATAATAAAATATTATATGGAACATTTTATATGTATACACAATCAATAGGCGAAAGTCGGAAAAAATAACGTCATAAAACTATGCTTTATAAATGTATGCTTGTAAACACAGAATTGTCTTTTTCCCGCACAAATAATGTCAATTATTTTTTGATTTTCAAGCCGACTAGCTAATTTGGAGCTTCAAATCAACAAATTACAGTAATGCCTTTTTACCTTTTTTTGAACAAAATTTAACTATTTCAGAGAACATTTATGTACACCCTTATATGCCATTTTTATCCCCATTTTTTTTAAATTTGTTCTTTTCTTCTTAATCTGCTTTTATAGCTTTATTCCTGGGTAAACATTCGGTTTAAAGTATCCATAATTGGAAGCAAGAAAATAAACAAAGGTTAAATTTTTTACTATGTATACTTAATATTTTAACCGAAAGGTTTCAGCCAAAACCAGACTCGTAATTGAACTTGATTTTGGTGACAATTAAAAATCAGAAAAACAAACTCAACAATTTTAATACATGAATATCTAGTTGTTAATCAATATCTATAGTATTTTCAGAAACCTGAAACAGTCCAGTACGAGTTTATAGTTAGAAATTGGAAATGTTCGAACTTGAACTTCGTACCGAATTACCGAAATTAATATGTACTCTCAAATAGAACTTGTACCAATAGGAAGCTCTAATAATCTCTTTGAATTACATTTTATTAACCCTTCCATGAAATTACTAGTTCCTCTCTCTCTCAAAAAAAAACGGATCCCAATAATCCTAATTACTTTTTTACGGCACTTGTAATGAGATTTTTTATGGAGGAAAAAACAAGCCTCTCACGCATTTTTGTCAATTTTTGCTCGCTTCCAATTCCACAGCTTTTACGGGAATGAATTCAAGAGGGAAATTCCTTTTTGGTCCTGATTTGTTTTTTTTGTGAGGTTTCAAGAAAATTATTTATTTCCTGCCACGAAAATGGCTCCGACAAGAGAGTGTGAGAACGGCTTTAAGCAAAAAGTAAATAGGAATACACGTATGTATTATGTATGTGTATGTAGACATACATGTATAATATACATGTGTATTTATAAAGTATGTAGGCTTCCGATGGGAGCGGGTAGGTTTTAATGACTTTGTTACGCTCCTACGTTTAACACGTTACAACGGCGGGGGAAGCATCCAATCTGATTTCTTCCAGTCGGCCACCACCATTAACTTTGAATTAAACTGTACACTCAACGCATGTGTGAACATATAATTTTATTGAATAGGTGGCCTGGATATGATCTTATTTAATCCAGTTATGTATGTGCTGACATATTTATTTTGATGTCACTATCCGATAGTTTACATTTCCCTCCATATTTTACATGCATTTATACATGAAAGGAATTTTCCGTTCAACCTTGGCTCGCTTTTCCGATTTGTTTACAGTTTCCTTCGGCCACCAATGTTATACGTAGGCAACGTAGGTACAGGGAAGTCTCTGTATAACAACACTGAAGGGAAGGAAAAAAATATTGTTACTGGGAAATGTTGTTAAATAGAACATTAACTACGTACCTTACATGTATGTAGGGCGGAAATAATAATATTGTTATAGAGAAATGTTGTTATAAGGAGACTTGTTATAGAGAGACTCCACTGTATATGTAAATGTGCCAGAGGTACATGTGCGTGATGAGAGGATATGCCAAATGTGAACATTTATACATATGTATGACGTACTTTAACGATGTGTCGGTTTTTGCGCGAAAATTAATGTGTAATCAAAGATGAGAATCAAAGACATTTATTGTGTAAGGGAAAGACGGAAAATCCTTCACAAGAACGGGAATGGTAAGCAATTTGTGGAAATCCTTGTTTTCAGAATTCACTTTCGTCCCTACATTTGCTTCGTCCATATGAAAGTTATAAAAGCAAAAGGGATTAAGTTCGAAAATAAATTATACAGTCGGAACAAAAAACTACTGAAGAAGCTAACGTGTTTTTATGAACATTTTCGAATACTTTTTTGCCCTTTTATTGGCTTTCGTTCTTCATTTAATTTTTCTGTTTACAACCGTAAATATGCTTTTCTCTTCGCCTTCTCTCTTTCAACCTTCTCTAGCAGTTTTTAGCACAGCATGTACATAATCTGTAGGGAGTAAAGGCAGTTAAATTATGCGCTTTATGTTTTATCAAAAACCTATGTTTAATAACTAAAAAACAATAGAAATACCTACATTTTAAGAAACCATTGTTTTTATACGGAATTCAATTTTAATTTAGACATAACATATATTTTGAACTTTTGATGTATTTTTGTATTTCGATTTTGATTTTGATTAGAGCCAAATTATTCATTACGAAATCACAGCTTGTCACAAGAATTACCGAAATTGTAAAAATGGCAAATATTGACCAACCGCCATAAAGTAAACAACAGTAAAATTAGAAGATTTAAACAAACATTAATAATTTTATTTTATTTTATTTTATATTTTTATTTTATTTTATTTTATTTTATTTTATTTTATTTTATTTTAAATTGATTTTATATCTTTATTTTATTTTAAATTTATTTTATTGATAAAATGCATATGTACGACACGGTAATAAAATATATATTTTGTATTACCATAAAAAGTACTCCGATCAAAATTAAAAGCAGAAATAAAAGAAATCATAAATGGTCGTATGTATTTAAAACATTGAATACATGTATTTAAAACGCTTGCATTTGTCAACGTTCACCAAATACAAGTCTAATCTGTCAGATTCAAAATCATTACAACTTGCACCTTACAAATTAAAAAATCAGATGACGTGAAATTTAAAATCGAAGCCGATTTAACACGTGTTTCGAGTCTTTTTATGAAGACATGCCTAATTTATTATTAGAGTAACTGGACGAATATGTAGGGCTATATAGATGTAATTGCTATGCACATATGTATATACGTGACAACCAAGGTCCTCTATCAACAATGTCAGGGTCGATTAAAAGGGAGAGGGTCATATAAGTGAGTTTGATGTCCTTTGCAGATGAGTGCCCCCGAAGATTATCTCACGTTTCCCCCATTAACAAGGAATTTATGTGTGTTACCAAAGCACAAGCCTCACATGTGTTCTTTCTCTCTCTCCATTTCTGTATAATGGCTGCCAGGAAAAAAAAGACTGTATTTAACAGACTCTCATTACCTCCGTTGTTCCTCTGCCCATGTGATTATTGTTGTTTTTTTCGCCTCGTGTATAAAAACAATGTGCAACAAGGGTTACAAGAGCGGTGAAAAACGTCGGGGTGTAATAAATCACTTCACTTTTTGCCTCCCTTTTTGCCCCATCCAGGAAAGATTCCGTATATTTCCCTCCACTTCCCTTGTATTGGCTTTATCCTGGATTTTCTTATGTCTTGTTTTTTTTCTGGAGGTTATTGTGGGAAAATCTTGGGGAGGCGGGGAAACAGGAGCAATTACGGGCATTCCAGGAGTCGGAGCTAAGCATTATTAAAAGGGAAACGGAGGCTTCCGGAATGCTTGCTATTTAATAAATTAGACCGGAAAGGGGATTTTTTTTCTTCTTTTTGGAGGTGGCGGACACCTCCTTTTTTTGGTCTTCGGATGTATTTTCTTTTCGTCCGTTTTGTTTCTGTTTTTTATTTTTTTATGTATGTCTAGACAATTTTCTCCGTTTTTTCTCTTCGGTTAGATCTTTTTTCTTTCCAAATTATCAGTTTTTATTCCAAGTTTTTATTTGTCCAATTCTCGCTATTTCTCTCGCTCATTATTTGTCCGTATATTGGTTTTACTGCATGTGTATATTCAGGACTCTTTAAATGTATTTACCGGGCTCCATCTCTTTAGTTCTCAATTCTCCTCGGATGTTGCCTTTCAACCTGTTTATTGTTCTGTTTTGCTCCTCTTATTTTGCCTTGGTTCCGTTTGTATTTCCATTTTTTGTCTCTCATTTTGCCCTGTTTGTCTTTATTCTTCCATTTTTATTCTCTTATTTTCCAATGCTTCTCTTTATTTCTCCATTTACCATCTGATTTCATCGTCCTTTCACTTTGTTTCTCAATTTTTCTGTTCCTATTTCGCCTTCATCTCTCTTTACAGTTGAATCTCTCTATAACGGTTCCCCTTAAATCAACATATTTTCCCCGTTATAACGAAAAACCGTTATGGGGAACAGAAATTTCTATGTTAACAATTGGAGGTTCGACTGTATGTATTTCGTGCTTCGGTTAGTTTCGTTTGTAGGCTTTCCCTTGTTATTTCGCTGTCCTTTTAATATTTTGTTTTCAGTTTTCTTTATTTTGCCGTTGTCTTATGTTGCCCATTCTCTCATTGTTTTTCTTATTTACTCTTTCTATTTTGCCCTTTTTCTCATTATTTTTCAAATTTACTCTTTCTATTCTGCCATTTTTCTCATTGTTTTTAAATTTATTATTTTTCAATTTGCTTCACTATTTTGGAATTTTTATCTTTCTATTTTTCCTGTTTTCTTATTATTTTTCAATTTGTCTCTTGCTACTTCTCCTTCTATGTATGTATTTCGCCTTCTTTCTAATTATTTTTCAGTTGTTTTTCCTTCTTATTTACCCTTCATTTAATTACCTTTATTTCCACTGTTCTTTTATTATTTCGTCCTCTTTATTTATCTCCTTATCCCCCTTTCTCCTTATTATCCTCCCGACTGTCCCGGATTCCTCTCTCTTTGTTCGTACGCCTTTTTTCTTTGTATGTACATATTCTTCCCTTCTATCATGTGTTTTCTCTGGATTTTGCTCATTTATCCCTCGGCATCTTGAATCTCTTCCCACAAGAAGAATTTTATAGGAGTCTCTATCATTCTCATTCCTCCCGTTTGTAAATCTTAAATATTTCCCTCTAGTATTCCTGTATGTGAGAAATAGAAAACAGAATCATTCATTCCAGTGTACACAGTGGGTGAGAAATATATGGCTGATTGAAATTCCTTCCTTCAAGTTTCACCCTTTCTTTGTTTTTAACCCAACCAAAAAAAAAACACTGAAAAGGGGGGAATGCAGGGGTACAAAAAGTGTGACTTTCCCATTTTTTGGAGCTCGTAATGTTCATCAAATGGTGCGTGAGTTTTTCCCCCAAGTATTTTTTTTTTACTTTCTCCACCCCACTTTTTCCCATAAGTCTCTCCCTCTTTTCCTATTTCCCCTTCCTCCTATTTTTTTCGGTGAGTACCGCAAAACTTATCCAGGGTTAAATACTGTTTTATCTCCGAATTTCTGCTCCATTTACCCTCTCACATTATTATGTTTTCCCCCAAGTTTTTTTTATCTACCCCCAACCCGCAATTTTTCTTTCTACCATGGATTTCTGTGGTTCCTCGGGAAATTCTTCCTTCTTTTGTTTTTTTTTCTTCTGGAATTTTCTCTTTGACCTTCCACTGATGCATTCAAGGGCAAGGAAAGGAACTGTGAATGAATTATAAAAGGGGTGAAAATGCTCAAAATTATTCCTCTACGGAAATGCATTTATAAATGGGTAAAGTCCTGGGGAGGTGATGGGGAAATGGCTTTTTAAAAAGGGAATAATGGCCAGGTGAAGGCGGCATTTTCCAAATTTATGGCCACAAAAATTCTTAATTTCCGAATTTAACCCATTAACACTAACAATTTTCGGACGTTCAAGATCATGACAAATATTGTTTCCTTGGTGTGTATAGGAAAAATAATTCCAAATTGCAAAACTTCGCATAATAAAACCGTTTAAAATAATTATGTTTCAAACCAGTCTTGAGGATTATGAGATAGAAAAAAACAGGACCAATCAGATGCAAATTATTTTCTGGCAAGACTACGAAAAAATGAGTAAACTTTGCATAAGAAAAGGAAGGGAAGAGAGAGAAAAAAAAAATGTGTGGGAGGCAAAAGGAGAACAAGGTAAGAATTAGGAATTATTTGCATTTTTATAAGGCCTTTGCCATCGCACATGCTCATGCACTCGATGAGATGTAATCATTTCCTTTTTATCCTTTAACTTTTACATAATCCTCTCTCCGTGTAAATATTTTCCCTCTCCTCCACCCAAAGCTTGCCTCCGTTCCATTTTTTCTTGGGAGAGCTTATTTTTTTTACACACATATGTATGACATAAGTACGTACCAATAAAATGGTTTGAACTAGGAAAACATTTATTTTTTTGGAGAGAAGTATACACATGTAGTCGTAAATCCTTTACAGCTCCATCCTGACTTTTTTTTGGCTCGGTCTCTTCCATTATTATTATTATTACGATTTCCCTTTTTTGCCACGACACATGTCACTCAAGCAGTGGCAGAGAGTTGTGTACAGGGAATTAGTAGTGACATGAGAAAGCTCACCGAGTCAAGTCCAACTACATGTTGCTTCAGTGGGCTTTAACCAGGGGGAAAAATTAACATGCTGATAACCTCCGCATCATTTTACGGTGTGGGTGTGGACCATCTTTTTAGTTATTACTTTGTACTTTGCTAGATTGACATGGGGAAAAAATAGATGGGTGTCCTTTTACGCCATGTAAACATGTGAACTGCAAGGCGACAGTACAGTCAAGACTATGAAGGAGAGAGTGAGAAGGGAAAGGAAGGGAGAGAAACAAAAAAACGGTAATTGAGACCTAAAGAAGGACGAAGGTCACAAGGAAATGGAAGAGGGAAATATTTAAAAAAACGGAGGGAACCTTTGATTTTGCTTATTGAGATATAAAAGGAGACGAGATATAAAAGGAGACAATGGGGATAAGTACGGGCGATGTAACTGAGTTCGGACAAATAGAAGGATTATTACCCCGAGATCTGCAATGTGATACAGACAGACAATATTGCGGGGACACATCAGAAGAATATACAGGCAACATCAGAACAAAATACATAACCCGGAAACTACAAAATTATGGAGACGAACACAAAGAGATTTACGTACAAAAAATGGGTACAAAAACAGGAAAATGAGTAATTTAAGAATTTAAAGAGTTTCTTTAATTCCGGGAAAAAAATGGAATGCACAAACATTAAAGAGAAAATCGTGATACAAAGACAGAGATAAATAAAATAAATTAAGTAAATAAATGAATCAAATTAAATTAAAAAATTAATAAATTAAATTAATTAAATTAAATTAAAAAATTAATACATAAATTAAATTAAATAAATAAGAAAAAATTAATTCAATTAAATATTATTTATATGTAAATATTTGTGATACTGGAAGTGTCACAAGTTTACCACATGTCTATTGTTTATGATAAAGCCTGTAATTGTGGCTAACACAATTAGTATGTATTCTATGTACAAGGTACTGCGAATTTTATGACGTTATGGAGAGCATGCTGTTATAAGGGGTGCTATTATGAAGAGACTGCATTGTATTAACTCAACCGGCTTCATTTCTTGTTTTTTCTCGGCTTTGCGGAATTATTCAACCAGACTGTCAGGATAACCCTACATGTATTAAGTCTTTGATTACTTACAGTAACATTTTTTTCGTAATTATAAATGTTTACCACAATTGAAGATTGGGTGGTCACAATTACCTGCAAATGACCACATTTGTGAACTGTAGTATGGTTAAAAAAATCATAATATGAAATCGGCGAGGATAAATTTAATAAATTTTTGGTTATAGCTTAAAATGCTGCATATTAAAATCCTTTCTTCAAAATTTCGTACTTAAACCACAGCGGAAGAAAAAGACTGAAAAAACATTGCAAAAAAGTGGTTACAATGTCAAGTGTTATCCCATTTCATTTAATCCCAGCATGTTTTTAATTTTTTGTTTTAATTTTTTTTTAATCCACAGCACTTCTCTCTGGAACGTTGCGAACATACCAGAAAGCAGCGTGTGACGAGGACTGGATGACCTTAAGATGTCCACAAGGGACGTCCATCTCCGTCCAAGTGGCCCAGTACGGGAGGAATAGTCGTCTTAATCTATGCCCTAGTCATAATTACCTTTCTTCATCATCTTCTTCTTCATCTTCTCAGAATCAACCTGATCTCCGTCCTCCAAATAGCAGTAGTGGTCTCAATAAGTCAGAGTCTTCTATTAGCAGTCGTACCAGTAACCATACCAGTAGTAGTCATAGTCATAATGTCACTTGCCAGTGGCCAACTGCCATCCAGGTTGGTGTCTTTGTCACGTTCTCTTTTTTTAATTACATTTAAAAAATTCCATTTTGTTGTACTTTTACATTTTATATGTACAATGCAGACAAATCACTTTTATGGGAGGTTAAAATTCTGCTTTATCAGCAAATATTTGTTGAGTGTTCACGCCTAAGGTTTCTAAGTAAATTAAGCTGTTCACACAATTCCTCGGAAGATTGCTTGTAATTTGACTTGCAACATTGCAACTAATTTAGTTGCATTCCATTTGGATGCTGCTGAATTAGTAAAAATGTATGTTTTAATAATAAAGTTAAAAAAAATTAAAATAATATAATTAATAATACATGATACATGGTAGCTTATGGGCGAAAGGACCCACACTGTAGTGCCTGCCTTCTTCAGCAGGAATTCAATCTCTACAGGACCTTTTTTCTGTTTTTAGATTCGTGTAATTCGTATTTTTCTGCTTTTAGATTAATTAAATTATAGAATAATTAAATATATCAATAAAATATTTTAAGGAGATGAAACAAAAATCTTATTTATTATTCAAAGGTTTTAGACAATAAAGGAGTGGGAATAGAAAATAATGTCACTTAAATTATTAAGGATGGCAAGGATTCGTTTTTGAATCAGGATTTTCAATTCGATTCGATTCAATTCAAATAAATGAAAATTTGATTCGATTCAAACACACGAATTGAATAAAATGCACCATTTGATTCAAGACATGAATCGGATCACAAAATTTAACTGAAATTCGATTCATTCGATGCATTGTTTAATACAAAATTTTCGGATGTTCTTCTTATATAAAATAATAATAATAAAAAGCAAATCAATAACCATCAAAACATTGAAGCAAAATTAAATACAAGCAGTAATTATTATTGGTCTTCATTACATGCTTGAAATTTGTTTATACTTAAAAATAGTGTCACAATAATATTAGTTTTTTTGAATCGAACCAAATCGGATCAGTTTCATCCTCAATTGGATCGAACTGAGCATTTTAATCCGATCTCGGCTTTGAAACGAATCGAACCAAAATTTTTGAATCAGATGACATCATACCATCCCTATAAGTCATGCAGATACATAGTAAAATTCGGAATCTTTTTAAAGTGTGTCTTTTAATAAAGATACATAAAAATACATACCTATACATATATTTGATATATACATGCATACATACATGCATACATATATCCATGTATTTATTGGTATTATATCATTATACAAATTGCCAATACAGAGGACTCTCTCAATAACAACGCTCCTTATAACAACGTTTGCTCTATAACAACTTTATTTTGCAGCCCTTCGTATATGTAGTGTACATATTAAATGTTCCATATAACAGCTTTTCCATATAACAATCAATTTTGCCCTTCCCTTTGGGGTTGCTATAGCGAGAGTCTACTGTACTGTACTCTATTAAACTATTTCCAAGTCTTATATATCAGCAGATCAGCGCATATTTTATTAAGTGTCGTCAAAATGTATCAGTCATCAGTCATGCACAAGAATCTTGACAATAATTAGAGGCAATCTATAATATACAAAAAACGTTGCGACAGTTGATTTAGAACATTTTTTAAAACATTCAATTATTGATTGGGACACATCAAATAGCACAAGAAGTGATACATATGAAGTTCCTTCATAATATGTGGCTACTTGCTCTTACGAAATTTGATCACTTAACGCTCTAATCACCAAATTTCTGCTGAGTATACGGGACAGATACCAAAGATTTCCACCACAAAACAATCTCCAAGTAGACAACACAAAGTAATAAAAATTATGCAAACCTTTTTTTTTCATTTAATTCTGCCCCACTAAAAACATTTCGAAGCCTTCCAGTCAGCCCAACTGGCACTCCCGTTCCGTCCACAAGGGAACGGGAGTGCCAGGGAAGGAGAGAAATCGCCCATAAAACTTGCCTCTCTATTCAAAAAAATTCAAAAAAAAAATCTACAGTAGTGTGCCTGCATATTATCCCCAAAAAATTTTGTGTGTATACACTCTTGACGTCGTGATTTACAGAGTGAACAAATTATCCCTTTTGTACCAAAAAAAAATTTACTGGGCATAATAATTAATTCCCTAGAGAGAGATGCAAATTACCGAGATTTATTTTGACTTGCCACATAATAAAAAAAATCTCCTCTTGGGTTAATTTTTTTCTTTTATATACACATAAAGCCGTGACTAGTAATTTATTGGCGGAAAAGTAAGGAACAGCTGTTTGGTAATTAAAAAAAATGGGGGAAAGGACTGTGTAATGGGAAGCAGAGCTGGGAAATAAGGCTTTTCTTTCTTCTATTGCATATGAGTGCCTTTAGATACTCTTAATGGGGAATTCTGTTGTTTCTTTGGAGTGTGTTTGGAGAGTAAAAATGAAACAGAATGAGTGAAGTAAGGAGTGCAGTATTCTATATTACAGACGGTGGTGGGTCTGTGCCAGAAACGGTCCAATTGTAAATTCCACGCATCACCCAAAACATTTGGGGGAGATCCTTGTCCCGGTGTCCGGAAATATGTTGAGGTTGCCTTCAAATGCCGGCCGAGTAAGTATTTTTTCTAGTTATGTATCATATACATACATATATGTATTTAAATGTGTCCATTGATGACAATTTCTGACAAGCTACTGTTATGTAACGCCATGATAATGAACAAAAATGTTCTGAAATGGCGTCAAGCTTTGATTTTAAGGGAATTACATCGCGCGGCGATGTGGCTTATCAACTGGGTGTTTAGTTACACTTTTTAAATGGACGGAAAAAAAGCATTTCAAATTCCATCAACGACATATTTTTGCGTAAATGAATAATTGATAATAATTATTGTTTGAATTATAATCTCAGATTGATGTTTTTTATTTCATTTTTTCCAGTTTATTAATTGCAGTGCTTTTTTTTTGTTTTTTAACATTTCTGAAGTAGAAGATTTAGGTCACAAGTTGATTTGGTCAAACGTACTTTTTACAAAACTAAATTTTTCAGTTTCTGTTCAAATGTTTCATTTTTATTTTCAAATGATTCACTTTGCTTTTAAAATGTTTCATTTTTATTTTCAAACGTTTCATTTTTATTTTCAAACGTTTCATTTTTATTTTCAAACGTTTCATTTTTATTTTCAAACGTTTCATTTTTATT
>JAQGBT010005142.1:0-14943 GCA_034698585.1 Disparrhopalites patrizii
TCTCTCTCTCTTTCTCTCTTTCGCTCTCTTTCTCTCTCTCTCTCTCTCTTTCTCTCTTTCGCTCTCTTTCTCTCCCTTTCTCTTTCTCGTTTAAGTAAGTAATTGGGAGTAGGGACAGAGCCCGGGTAACATATACAAGGTGTACCTATAGTGGCCGTAAAGGCCGTCCTGTATTAGCAGTGGAAGTTGGTTGGGAGAGATGGTCGCATTCACACTGCCAAATTTGCGTACATTATTAATAGACTTTGGCCATAAATCGAAGCTTTTGTACACTAATAATGCTATTCCGCTCCCCAAGTGGAAACCCAATATGCTTCTCGTTTTGTCGCAAACGCGGATGATAAATAATAATGAATCCCTCCTCGCCCGCCCTCGTCTCCTTCCTTTCTCTCACTCTCGCTCTGTCTCCTTCTCTCTCTCCCTCTCTCTCCAGCTCTCTCTCGCTTTCTCTCCAGCTCTCTCTCGCTTTCTCTCTCTCATTCTCTCTCATTCTCTCTCTCATTCTCTCTCTCATTCTCACTCATTCTCTCCCATTTTTTCTCTCTTGTTTTCTCTCTCTCTTTCTCATACTCTCTGATTCCCTCTCGCTTGCTTTCTCCCATTCTCTCTCTGGCTTCTGGCTTTCCTTCAATCTCTCTCTCCCTCGCCGTCTCCCTCCCTTTCTTCCTCTGTCGCCCCATAACTGGTGTGCTTTATCTGTTGTTGCGTGCGTTTACACATGACGTACATATGTATGGACCTTTGTGGAGTGAATAAATGCCTCTAAAAACGACTGGGCTGTAACAACAACAACAAACAACAACAAGAAGGGGGAGGAAGAGGAGGAGAAAGGAGAGGAGACACCAAAAAGAAAGTCTGTCTGGGCTTGATATAAGGGGAAAGTTTGGGCCCCTCCGCCTCCCACGTATTGACTGGGTCTATACTTTGGTGGGGAAAAAAGGAAACAGGGCAATATGGATGGGCATTGACGGGGAAAGGAGCTTATTCCATAATGGATCCATTTACTAAAAGTGTATATACAATGCTGAAGAGACAATTGACAGACGCTCATCCGCGGGAGTGAGTGTCCCTTGTTTTTTTTTTTTTTTTTACTTTGCCCTTCGAAAAATTTTCCGATATGGGACAATATGGAAATGATGTGTAAATATGCCTTTTTTCCTGGGATATGTACATATGTATATGTGTATATAGGTAAGCCAAACAATAATAATAGTAATGGTCTCCTCTCTCATGAAAATGTCCATGAGCCCCGGAGGGGAAGGATGGCTTGACTATGCCCGGTGATTAGTCGGATATAAATCAATAATTATTTTTAGAACTCTTCCAATGACTTATTATGACCATTACAATCCCATGGACGTTCTGTAACAATGTATATTCTTTTGTTGGGCCTTACCTGCAAATAGGAACAGCAAGTGCAGTCTCATTTTTTCCCTCTTCAGTTTCCTTTTGTTTTTTCTATTAAAATTATTTTTATTTTTTTTGGCCAACTTTTCCCCTTTTTTGACCGACTTGTTCCCCCCCAAAAATAAAAATGGGGATGATTACGGTGGCTTCTGATTATGACAGTAATTTGGGGTAATTATTATTTTCTTTTTCAATTCCAGTTGACGTCCTATTTGGCCCGAAAGAGAGGGGAAAGATATAATTGTTCCAACGATAATGTCCCAGTGACGGAGATAATTGTCTCAACGTCCTCCTTTTTCTCCCTATTTTTTTTTGATAATCCAATCCAGAGAGAGAAAGATAGTCCACAAAGAGCTTCGGCAATGTAATCACACACACACGCAACACAATGACAGTGATAATGTCGGCCTTGTCCTCACTTATTTAAGCTTGAGTAAATGCGGCCCTTCACTGGAACTGTCTCAAGCCCAGAAAATGGAATGACTGGGGAAACAGTCAACACAAGGGAATTTGTCACAGACAGCAATTTTTTGTCTTTTCTTTGAACAATGATAGAAAGAGGATTTTCGCAGTTAGAAAAGTAAGTAAAATGTCCCTGATTCTCTTCACAATGCGGATTTAGACAAACACTTATGATTCATTTCGGACTTTCTATTATGTATGATTTTATTCTGCCGGAACTTTCGCTGTATGATTTTTTTTCAGTTGGGACTTTCTCTATAGAATTTTCTTCAGTTTAGAATTTCTCTATAGATTTTGTTCAGTTCGGACTCTTTCTATATGATTTTCTTCAGTCCTTTTGCTCATACGACATTCTCCATCTGGTTGTTTTGTCCATCCGAAGTCACAACAAAGCAAAATCCCCTGTGCTGTCCTTCCCTGTCTGTTTTACAAACCTCTAAATAAAACACGACGGAAATGAGGGGATGAAGAGACGCCGGAAAGAATTAGGCGGTGTGTATAATATCCAAGAGGAGAAGTATACTAAATAGTATATAATAAAGAGTGCACAATAAAAAGTACACAATTCAACACTGGTCCTTGCCTTTTCAGGAGGATACGGGAATATCGTAACTAGAAAAAAAAAATCTGCGCCAAAAAGTTGTCCGTGTGAACCCCTTAAATTTCAATGTTTTGCAGGTGGACAGGAAAATCCAGAAAGTCAGAAGCTGCAGGGTTTTTTTTCCCAGAAGGAAAAAACTAAAAACAAAATCTCTTCCGCCACCAAATGGTCACTTTCTCAGAGGAAATACGATGTGAGGGCGTCCTGAGGAGGATGACGAAGCTGGGAAGAATCGAATCCGATGACACAACATGCACTTTTTCTCTTTGGTTGAGGAGCTGGGAAGTTCTTTTCAATTGGGAGAAAGGAAGTAAAAAAAAAAGGGGGGATTGATAGAGACGACGAAAGGCAAAGAGAGAGAGAGAGAGTTGAGGGGGAGACAGTAGGCTGGTTGTATTTTCTTCGGATCTCCTTTTTGCCTTTGGAAAGTTGGACAAGTGGTGAGATTAGTCGGAGGGGAGGGGGTCGACTATCTCTTCCTAATCGCCACTTCAACTGGATATCAACGTCCTTCAAAATCACGGCAACAAGACTTTTTCTCTCCTCGTCTCAAACTCTTCTTCTTCACATTCTCTCACGAGCATTTTTTTTTTATCTCTCTCGTCCTCCCTTTTTTTCTTCGGCTTCCCGTATATCTAACAAGTTCCTTCACCTTCCACAATCCTTCACACTTTTCCCCTTCACAACACGATGTACACGGGGAGAAAGTTTATATTTTCCCCAGTACTTCCGACTTATCCCACGGAATTCTTGTTCTTTTTATTTTTTTTTTGCACTTGTTACGGAGAAAGTATTACCGGGTAGAAAAGTAAGTGAATCAAGTTGGACTGGAGTGGGAGATGTATAAGGAAGGGTAGAAGAGGGGGGAAAAATAAAGTTTTAATAAAAAATCCCTCTCTTGTAGCTTCCTCGGGAGGAGCGGTTCCTTTTTTGTGAAGGGAAAAAAAACCACGAGGATAAAATACCAGGAGAAAGTTGGGAGAAGAAGAGCAAGGAGGAAGGGTTAATTTTTAATTCATGAAATTGCCTAACCCCGTGATATTTCACTCTCGCTCTAGGTCTTTCTTGTTTTTTATCAGATCTCGTATTTTTTTCAAGTCCTTTTTTTTGTTGGTTTAAAGTCTTGTTTTTTTTTAAGTCTCTCTCCCTTTTTTTATCTTCACGTCCTTCCCACTGTTTTTCGGGAGATATAAAACGGGGGAAATTGCTAACGACTTGAAAAATGGAGGAAAAGAGACAAAAGACGGTTTTACTGCATTCCTTCAAAATACGTCAAGAGCCCCTGGAACTTTACACTGTCATCTCTGATGGAATTTTAGATTAAGAAAAAAATTGTGGACAGCTGTGCTTCCTCGTTAAATTCCTTTTATTCACAGTTTTTCTCCCCAGTCACATTTCCCGCTATTGACAATTGCTCCGCAATTTCTTCGGGGGAATAATCCTCCCGGGTTTTCTTTCCGTCCGTTCCCGGCAAAATTGTTTCGCACTCACTTTTCTCTCCAGAAAATGGGAAAAAATATCCTTAAATCACAAGGCCCAGTTTTTCCCTTTCACCACAAATCCAAAGCCCTTGCGTGCAAACGCACTCTAAATGTTTTTCTTTTGCCAAAAAAAAAAAGAGGAATCAATTCCTCCCCAAGAAAGTTTATAAGGAGCACTGTCACAAGGATATTTTTTTTTTGTCCATAAAAAATGTCACCATAAAAGAATGTCCTGGTTTTTCTCGGTGAAAGCCGGAAAGTTAAAATAAAAGTTTTGGTGATGATTTTGAAGGCCGTGGAGAAGGACACAAAACCGGGAGAGAGAAAGTTGAAATGGATTTAAGTAGTCACACTTTCCCCAAGAATTTTTTTTTATCGCCGAGAAAAAACGGAACTATTTTCAACAAAATGAAGCTCCTTGACGGGCCCCAAAAAAATTTTTCTTCTTCTGGGAGGAAGTACAAACGGAGGTTGTTTGGGATAGCTTTTTTTTCGGCTACGTTTTCCTTTAGGAGAAAGTTTGGCCAAGAATGAGAAGAGAAGGAGATGGTTTCTTGTGGAAGTTGTGTCGGAGGTGAACCGTTCTCAACAACTGAAGGCTTGTAAGTCCTGGCTGGGGAAAGAGGACTCCAAACATTTCAATGCGGCACACTTTACTCACGCCAAAGTCTCCCTTCCCACCGTTACGTCTTCCAATGTTTGCCTGTGTGTGAAGGAAGAGACGGAGAAAGGAGAGGGAAAATTCCTCACAGCAGTGGATTTCCAACGCAGACGCAACACCCCTTCAAAATGTGGGGGAAAAGCAAAGGGAAAGAGAGAGAGAGTTCCAGAGCGTGAGAGGGAGAGAGAGGGAGAGAGCTTTACAATATGAAACTCTATTATCCTCTCCCTCTTTTCTTCATACAGCCACTTATCCCAACTTTTGCTTTAAGGTCTAAAGGGGCAACAGAGGGAAAGAAGGAAAGAGGGAAAGAGAGAGAGAGAGACAGAGAGGAAGTTGCTCGCTTAACTCCTTGTGTATGTGTGCCCGTTGAAAAGTCTTCCCTCGCTCTCTCTCCTTTTTTTCCTCCTTTTCTCCTCGTGCCAAAGACCATCATCAGGATTTTGCAAAGTCGCTCCGGTTCTGGTAGGGAACCGCACCACAATGAGCGAGAGAGAGAAAGAGAGGAAAAGGTGCATATTCAATCCAACTTCCCTTTTAAACCGTCCACATAGTACACACATGCATTTATCTCATCCACATATCAAACATTGTGTGAGTTCAATAGATTTTCAATTTTCCTTTTCCTCTCCTTCTGAAAACTCACCATTTCTCTTCTTCCTCCCGTCCTTTTTCCTCTCATGCATGCAATCTCTCTTTTCACCTTCTTTCCTTTCACTTCCTCGTTTTACTTGTCTTTTGTTATCCTTTTTTTAATTCGTTTTAATCTCACCACAATGAAAAGCAAGGCGAGTATTGTTTTTTTTTTTGGTTTTCCCATTTTGTATTTTACAAATTTTGATCTGTAAATGTGCCTCGCTTTTTATCTCCCTTCCAACTCAACGCTTCCTTAATTTTCTCTTTGAATTTGTCCCGGTGCTAATAGCTGCTCTTTCAGTTTGTCTTGTTCGTTTTCTTGCATTGATTTTGGCTCTTCATCTCTTTTTTCATTTTGTGTCTGTTTTATTTCCTTAGAGAAAGAGATCTCCTTAAAATTAGCGTCTCTTCTGTCTCTTTTTCCATTTTGTGTCTCTTTTATCTATTTTCATGTTGCGTTTCTTTTATCTATTTTCATTTTGCTTCTGTTTTATCTCTTCTTGTATTTTGCTCCTCTTCTATCTATTTTTTCATTTTGCGTCTCTTATCTCTCTGCTCTCATTTTGTGTCTCTATTATCCACTTCCATTGTGCTTGTATTCTATCCCTTTTTTCAATTTTCTTCTGTTTTATCTCTTCTTGTATTTTGCACCTCTTCTATCTCTCCTTTCAGCTTTCGTCTGTTCTATCTCACCTATCATTTGGCGGCTCTTATCTCTTATTTTCCTTGCGTCTTCTCATTTCTATGCTCTCATCTTGCGTTGCTTCTACAAATTAATTCCCTATTTCAGCATGTGTCTCTTCTAATTTCTACATTTTCATTTTGCGTCTCTTATAATTTCTACACTTTCATTTTGCGTCTCTTTCAATTTTATTTCTTCCGCTATTTTGGTTTAACCTCGCAATTCTTCCCACTGTCCTATTTCTCCATTTGGCGCGGATGTTTTTCCTTTGCTTTTCGCCGGTTATATATTATTTAGCCTTTTTCGCCAAATCTCTGTTCCCATGGTCCATTGTTCGGGTCTCCCCATTTATGTTTGGATATCAAATCCGGCTCATTCTGCCCGATTCCCCCCACATGTCACTGTGTGCGCCTTATCCGTCCTTGGATTCCGGGGAGCATTTCCATATACTTTCAGCCCTAATGTTGTTCTTGTCTATCTGTATAGATTCATCCTCTTTTCCCCGCATCCATCTCTTCCTATTTAATTCCCTCCCATTTTTAACTCCGTCTCACACCCTCCCCTTTTCCTCCTTTTACCAAATCCATCACTTTAAGCGTTTTCATTTGAAATCTACTTCATCCAATTTTTTTTGTCCTTGCAAAAAAGAATAGAAATCTTCCTTCTCTCTGTGAATGTAATAATTATGCATGCGGCATGAAATAGTCTCCATGAGTTCCCTTTTTTTCTAACCCATTCTTTCCACTCCCTCCCAAAAGCCTGTGGCTATGTAATGGCGTGGGGAGGGAAAGTTAAAAAAAATCTTTTCTCTTCTCCTTTATGGATGTATGGAAACGCCCAGCTGATTTCTAAATTGGTGGAACGTGCAAAAATTAGACTTGCCTTCATTTTCCACCCGCATTAACTTACTTTTTTTTACTCAACTCTCATTTGGGGACGCGCTACTTCTTTCAGAGAGAAAGTGAGAGGAAAAATGAGAGGAAAAAAAAGAAGGAGAAAGAGCAAGGGAGAAAGTGGGAGAAAGTTCATATGGTTATGGTTGTATTTTTCCCTCTTTCCCATAGCCCACACTTGCCATTTTACTCATCCTTTCCTCTCCTCCTTTGGACTTATTCTACCCTTCCTCTCCTCCCTCTTCTGTTTGTTTTCCCTTCCTTTACATCCCTAATTACTTCAGCTGTGTCCCACAAAAAAATTTCCTCCTCCCACTTTCCCTTATTTTTTTTTGTCCCGAGAATCCTCCTCCATATGAATCCCTCCCTTCTCTCCATAAAGCAACATTGTAAAAAATGTCCCTCGAAATTACCCTTACCACCCCGGCAATGGGAGGGAAAACAATAATTTATTTAAATGACCGTAACTTCTTACCCTCATGAAATGGTTTATCTCCGCCAAAAAGGAAATACTTTTCCCCGGTAGTGCAAATGAAAGTGCATGCCCTTTTTTCTTCTTCTTCTTGTACGAAGGGAAAGAGAAAGTTGTATGGGGTCTTTATTTTATTTTTCCCCCATTGGTTCAAATGGCTAAAATTTTCATGTCCATCCCCGTATTTTTAGGGGATTCTTCTGAGTGTGGCTGGGCTGACGATAAAAAAATGTGGTAGTAGAGAAGGCTGAGAAAAAGAGAAAGAGAGAGGGAGAAGTTGTAAGGGGAAAAGCCATTTTGGGGGCAGATAAATCATGTAACATTATGTTGGAGAGATAAGATTCATGCACTTCATAAGACAGGGAATTCTGTGTGTGTGTCGTGATTTATTTCACCATCTGATTTTTCGTCTCTTCTCCCTCTCTCTTTCTCTCTCTCTCTCTTTAGCATCGTCTTCCGCAAAAGACCTACACCATTCTCTACCATTCTAAAAATCCGAAAACTATGAGTTACATGCTTCCTATATGAGGCCATCAAAGGGAATTAAACAGTTGGTGAAAGAGTGAGAGTGAGAGAGAGAAAGAGGGAGACTAAATTTTAGGAGGAGAAACTTGATTGCAAACAGACTCCGATGGAGAGGAGATGCAAACAAAGGGAGGAAGTGATGAGGAATCGACAATTGACCCACCTTCCCTTCCCTGCCACACCGATCCATAAATTCCCCTTTCCAAAAGAAGAATGAGGAGAGAGAGAAAGTGAGAAAGTGAGAGAGAGAAAAGGAGAAAGCGAGAGAGAAAAAGAGAAAGTGAGAGAGAGAAAAGGCGTAAGTGAGAGAGAGAAAAGGAGAAAGTGAGAGCGAGAAAAGGAGAAAGTGAGAGAGAGAAAGAGAGAAAGAGAGAAAGTGAGAGAGAGAGAAAGAGAGAAAGTGAGAGAGAGAAAGTGAGAGAGAGAGAAAGTGAGAGAGAGATAATGGGAGATATAATATGAGGTTGCACATTGTGTCAAGGGCAATTAGTGGAATGAGCCCATTTAAAAAGAAGGTGCATAATGCGTTTATGGGGAAGGAAGAGAGGCCACAGAGGAGTGTGAAAGGGGAGATTATTTAGCCTGGGAAAATGCTGGGAAGGATGGGAGAGCACATATGAGTGTACCTTTTTCAAAGATTTCCTTCCCGGGGGCAATTCCTAGAGCTAAGAGGGAATGTATGATAGGGAAAGGAGAAATCACTGTTGGTCATTACTTTCACTGGCAACTATCATGCAAACCATCACTTTCCCTTCGTCTCTTTCCCAGGCGGTTTTTCCATTTCATCCTTTCACAAAAAAAGGACCTTCAATTCCCTAATCTTCCCCCTCACCCCACAGTTTCGTGGGGGAAAAAAACTCATTGAAACACCCACCCCTCACCATTTTTATGGCTTTCACCCTCCCATACACGAGGATGTACTTACGCGGCGGCGGTCAAGGATCAAAGTGGGGTGAGTTCGGAGGAAGGATATTCCATTGCTGTGAGTACCGATGTAAGTAAGGATGTTCTTGATTTCGATTAAAGACCGAGAATGACGGGGAAATTGGATGGGTATAATGTGTCCAAGTTATTTTAAACTGATGAATATTCTATTTGAATAGCTTTTGACTGCACTTAAATAACAAGTGTAATGTTTACAAACATTGATAAATCGCTTTTATAATAGAATCTGATTAATGTACACGTATCCCATTGTACGGCCTGAATGCTGTTGGACAATAATTATGTCTGAAGTATGTATTAATATTAAGGTTAAAATTGAAGTGAAATTAAACTGAAAATTCAGTTCAGAAAGTAAGCGTACATAAATGGAATTGGAAACGAAATTACGAAATTAAAATGACATTACCTTGCATTAAAATTACGGTAAACAATATGAATATAATATCCCAAATATCATTAACTTGCGAAATAAAAATAATTTTTTTAATTTTCACAAGTTACATTGCATATTACATTAATTATCTAATAAAAATTGTAAAAATTTCAAAATACAAATTAAAATAATTTGCAAACATTGGGAGGTAAATTTAAATCGAAAACAATTTGTAAAATTAAAATGGAGAAGAATTTCCATAATTTAAATGAAAATAATGTTTACAATAGTTACCATTTCCATAACTAAATCGGCAAATATAATATCTGTAGCTGATCTGCGACTAATATACGGTATATTTAAATTAATTTGTGCGTAAAAATTACAAGGCGTCGAATTTGCGAAATTAAAATTAAATTTGATGGCAAAATTAAAAGGGGTCGAATTTGTGAAACTAAAATTGAATTATACTGCAAAACTAAAAGGATTCGAATTTGTGAAATTAAAATTAAATTATACTGCAAAACTAAAAGGATTCGAATTTGTGAAATTAAAATTAAATTATACTGCAAAACTAAAAGGATTCGAATTTGTGAAATTAAAATTAAATTTTATTGCAAAATTAAAAAGAACTACATTTATGAAATTATAGTGTGAACAGAAATCCAATCTGAAAATTAAAATCCAGCTGAGTATCGGATTCTGAAATTGGGAATAATAATTAGTACTCATAATAATACTGTATTTCAAATACTTTGTATACCTACAACCTACAAGAATAACTCCAATTATGGACTTGTCAATTATCCCCCACAACAATAAATTACAGCTGACACCACCTTTGGAATTATCATCAAAGTGCAGACATTTAATTTTGTATCTCCCCCACCCAAATGATACACTTCTTCCCCCGTTCCCCCACAACTCTTGAGCTTGTCACATGATTTATAAAAAAAAGAAGAAGAGCCCTAGGTCCATGCTTCTCCTTCCAGGTTGTAAATCCTGTACATTCTTCCCACTTTCTCCCTCCCCGTATAAGCCCAAAGGAGAAAATATTAAAGAAGGAATTTTGTATGGACGTACAATAATAATAGTGTCACCAGAGGAAAAATCCTTCCACCCTCCCAAAAAAAATGTAATTCATGAGTGACGCACATTTTTTGAGATAACATGGACTTTTTTCGGGGGGGGGGGTGGACTTTTAATGGGACTCTTCGGAAATAGTTTTGTCCCAGAGCATTTTCTCCATGAGAAGGCCAAGGGGAGAGGACGAGGACGAGATTGAAAAGTGAGGAGCACCAAATCCTTTGTCAGGGGAGAATACGGTTGGATAAAAAGAGGTAAGATTTTGTGGGCAGGACGAAAAGTGGGTATATTCTGGGACGATGGAAAGAGAGAAAGAGAGAGAGAGAAAGGAAGAAAGTAAGAAAAAAAGAAAGAAATTCAAGCTGTCAGGCATTAGCGGGAGTAATTTGTCAAGTGTAGGCGGAAAGTACACAAATATGAAAAGGTCTTAGTCAACTTTTGAGCGGGGATGTGATTAACCACAACTTTCTCTCTCTCTCTCTCTCTCTCTCTCTCTTTCTCTCTCTCCCTCTCTCTCTTCCTTCCACTCCTCCCCTCCACTCTCTCTCTCACTCTCTTGTTAAAAAGTTGACAAATTTCCAAATACTTTCTTCTTCCATGTATTTAAATCACATGGATTCCTTCGTATGGAGAGAAGGGACAAGTTCCCTTCAAAGTACTGTCCCACTCCCTTCTCCTTGGCATCTCCAAGGAGTGGAGACTTTCCCCACACAAAAAAGAAGGAAAAAAGAAGTAGAAGAAGGATTTCACTCACTCACTCTCCTTCTCTCTCTTTTTCTTGGTGCATTTTTTATTTTCTATTTTAAAAAAAGGCCAAGTAGTAGACTAATGTAATGGAATTTGTGTCTCCACTGACATGACGTGACAAATTCCGTTCTTCTCAAATCCCACCATTTCCTCTGGCATTTATAAATGTGTACAGGAGCCCAGGCACAACCTCTCTTTCTCTCTCTCTCCTTCCCTCCTCCCTCTTCACTCTCTCTCGCCCTCTCTCTCACTTTCTCTCTCTCTCACTCACTTTCCCTCTCCTCGCACGAGTAACTGACTTGAAGGTGGAAAACTGGGATATTCCAAGAAATATATATTTTCTTCAAGTTACCACCAACACCGCACTTTCTCTTGCTCAAGTCCAAATTCTTCTCGCATCTTCGTATCCTCTCTTGTTCTGCCCCTCATTCTCTCCCTCACTGTCTCCCTTTCTCTTTCATTCACTCCCATTTGATACTCTTACCGCCTATTGACACCCCTGCTGGGTCTTATTCAGTTTATTTCTCTCCCAAAGATTTGCTTTCTCCTAAGACTATAGATGTCCTCATCCTTTGACAATTTACTCCGTGCTCCTATTTCATGATTTGGTGGGCTAACATCCGCATTTTTGGGGGGATTTTGCTCCATTTCACGCCTTTGTAACGTTTTACACTGATTTACTATCGTATTTCGGAGTTGGTTGACACAATTTCCAAGGGGTTTTGTCAGGTTTCAGGAGTTTTGTCTCTTTTTAAGTTGCTATATTGCTCCATGGGATCTTACTTTCTCTACAGCTTCCTCCTATCATTTTGTTTTTGATTTTTTCTCGGGTTATGTCCTGAATTTTATTTATTTGCGCCTATTTTTCCCGATTTTTAATTACCCCTTTTTAAAATTTTTCCCGATTTTTGATTATTTACCCCTTTTTAAAATTTTTAACGATTTTTCATTATTTACACCTAATTTGTTTTAATTTTCCCGATTTTTGTTTATTTACACTTATTTATACGAATCATTCATTGATGTTGTTCAAACTTCCCGCGTCTGCGTGTATTTTTAGTGATATGTTCAATTACATGAGTCAATTTCGTTAGTGATATGCATTTTTTTTATTTATTTTGCTACCATTGTTTCTTGTAATTCCTTAATTTTTTTTATTTAATATTCTCTATTTCCCCCAATTTTGGTCGTCAATTGTCGACAAAATTGAATTTTTTCAATTTTCTTCCAGTTGTCCAAAAATGCCTCAAATTCTTTTAAAACTTCATTTTTTAGTTTTTTTAGAATTTAATTACGAATTTTGAATTGAATCCGTAATTCCCTGTTTTTTGTACACCTTTCTCTCATGTTTGTATGATTTTTTAAGCTTTTGTCTATTCTTGTTTGAGGTCTCTCCAGGTCCGGCTAAATGTTGCCCTTTGTTTGTTTTCCCAAGTTTTCCTTTGTTACAATTTGTTTCCCTTTTCCCCATTCTCCTGGTCGTATTTGCTCCTGATCTGGGCTTGTCCTTCAAATTCTTCCACCTTTGATTCATTATCGTCAATTCTGCCCTTTGCTTCATTTCTTTCTCCCTCGGGGGAGCCCCCTTTTCCATTTCTCCTTTCTCCATTCTCCTATTCTCTCTTATTGTCTTGTCTCTTTACTACAAAGAATTTCCCCCTGTTCCCATTTCCTCCCGACTGACAGTCATCCTCTTGAGCCAAGCAAAAGCAAGTGACCCGTCCTTCCCACCTCCAATATTTATGTATATTCCACTTTCTATCTGACCCAAACGTCCCTCGCACAGAATAAGTGCGTCATAACCAATTACCCAACCCTCCTTTTTGTGACCTGGAAATCTCCAAGACCGTCGGGGCCATCACCTTCTGTCCTTTTTCCCCATCCCCCCAAAAAAGGGCTGAAAACACTCATGTCAAGGATTATTTCATCAATTTTTTTTTATTCCTCACTTGTTTTTTTTTCTCTGGAAAAAAGTGGTCCTGGGTAAGTTTTTCTCTCCTCCCCTTTATGTTTGCCTTCCCCATGTTTTCTTTCCCTGGTCCTCGCCCATGTCACTCAAGCTCCATGAGGAGGCGATGGAGGTGGTGGAGGAGTATGGATGAGGGAGGAGAACAAGTAAGTGAAAATACGAGGGAGAGCTTGAGCCTTCCAGTTTTTTCTCTCTTGTTTTTCTTTTCCATATATTTACAAGAGCGTAAGTTGAAAGTTTTCACACGTGAGGGGCAAAAAAAAAGGGGGTGAAGGATAATATGGGAGAAAGTCTTAGAGGATATATAGAGAGAAAAAAGTAGAAAAAAAGGCTAGAAAAGAAGGATGGGGGAGAATCAACTATGCTTTTGATCCTCCCTCCATTGCACAAACTTGTCAAATGAGCTCGCTCTTATCTACCCCCTCAAGCTCTCAACCTACATTCTTGGATCCATCCCCCTTTTTTTCCCTTCCCTTCCCAACACTCACGCAGACACACATTCCCAATTGAATAACCAACTTATCATTACTTTTGGCTATATGCAATTACCCGATTTTTTCCAGGGGAAGGAGATGAAGAGGGAGAAAACGGGAGACTAGGGACTACATTTTTTTTCTTCTTCTTCTTTCTCACACTTTCTCCCTCTCTCTCTCTCTCTCTCTCTTTCCTTCCCTTCTCATATCACTCAATCATTCACCTAGTTTACTTATCAAAATCCTTTCATTCACTTTAATCCATACTTTTTCCTTGGCTTGGCGTTCTACATGTATCTAGTTTGGATTTAAACTCCGTTTTCTTTTGCTGCTACTGTCCAACTTTCTATCCCGTTATATTACGGGATTCTGTTTTTTCTGAAATTTTCTCTTCAGATTTCGTTCCCGCTTTCTTTAAAAATTTCTCTTTACTTTTCTCCATTTTTTTTCTAGCTTTTCTCTTTCTCTGTTGGGTTTTCTCGCTACTATTATCCTAATGTTTTTGCAAGCTACCTTTTTAATTGTATCGTTTTTCAATTTGAGTTTTTTTTATAATTTTCCCTTTATGCTTTCCTTCCGTTTTTGTGTGCAGTTTCTCTTGACCGTTATTCTGGCATTCTATTCCTTTTTTGGTGATTGTTTTTTTTATCTCAAGAGTTTTCTCGCTAGCTTTATTTTTTTTTATTTAGCTAAGTTTTCTATCTAATTTTATTTGTCTGTTTTGCTAATCTTTCTCTCTGGCTTTTTTCTGTTTTGCTAAGCTTTATTTCTTGAGTTTTCCGGCTTGCTTTCACTTTATTTTTTTCTACGCTTTCTCGGTTTTTTCTCAAATTTTCCTTCTTGCTTTCTCTTTCTATTTTGTTGAGATTCACTTTTATTTCTTGAGTTTTCTGTGATCATTTCTCTTTTTGTTTTGTTCAGATTGACTCTTTTTATTTGTCGAGTTTTTTCTTTGGCTTTATCGATCGGGTTTGCTAAGCTTTCTCTTTTATATTTGTCGAGTTTTCTCCCTATCTTTGATTTTTCTTTTTGCTAAGCTTTCTCTTCTTTATTTGTTGAGCTTTCTCTGTATCTTCGTCTTTTATTTTTGCTAAGCTTTCTCTTTTTTATTTGTTAAGTTTTCTTTCTATCTTTGACTTTTCTTTTTGCTAAGCCTTCTCTTCTTTATTTGTTGAGTTTTCTCTGTATCTTTGTGTTTTCTTTTTTATTTGTTGAGCTTTCTCTGTATCTTTGTCTTTTCTTTTTTATTTGTTGAGCTTTCTCTGTATCTTTGTTTTGTCTTTTTGCTAAGCTTTCTCTTCTTTATTTGTTGAGCTTTCTCTCTATCATTGTCTTTTCTTTTTTACTTGTTGAGTTTTCTCTGTATCTTTGTCTTGTCTTTTTTATTTGTTGAGCTTTCTCTGTATCTTTGTTTTGTCTTTTTGCTAAGCTTTCTCTTCTTTATTTGTTGAGTTTTCTCTCTATCATTGTCTTTTCTTTTTTACTTGTTGAGTTTTCTCTGTATCTTTGTCTTGTCTTTTTTATTTGTTG
>JAQGBT010005143.1:0-14942 GCA_034698585.1 Disparrhopalites patrizii
GAAAATACCCTGCTGTTATAGAGTAACTGCTGTTATAGGGAGTGCTCTTATAGAGAGCGCACTTTACATGGTAAAGCAGTAGGAGGGATTCAGCACTGCTGTTATAGAGTAACTGCTCTTATAATGAGGGCCGGTATAGGGAGAGTCGACTGTAATAAGAAATGTCGAAGGCAGGAAAGAACGTTCAAAATAATTGGTCTTAAAAAGGACGGAAATGCCATAATGATGAATGGCATCTCCGGTCCTTTTAATTCCATCATCATATAAGCCGATTCCCCCTGTCAAAATTTTGTTGTATGTATGTAGGTATAATATTATTTGACTTTCTTATATTAAAAGTTATCTCTTATCTCTGTAGAAAAACAAAGAATGAAAAGGAGATGATGAATTTATTAATAGAGTCAATTATGCCTTCAATGCTCTTTCACCTCCGGGAATTCCCCCCACGATTTCTTTTTTGACTTATTTGGAGGAAAGTTTGAGGGGGGAAATCATTTGTAAATGCGATGCGTAGGATTTTGCAAAATTCGTTGAATGTTGGAACTATTCATATCCATATAGTCGATTATTAGCATGGCAAAAAAAATGGGCCTATATTTTGAAAAGATATCCATACCTTTTCTTTCCATAAAAGAAAAGGTGGAGAAGTTCTTTTATTTCCTAGTAGAAGTTCTATTTTTATCAGACAAATCTCTGCTCCGAATGGCCTTTCCTGGTTTGGCTCCCTATAAATGACTAAGGATTAATGACCTCTCATTTTTGTTGAGGGTATTGATGCAGTATTCAGTGGACTCTCCCTACAACAACCCTGAAGGGAAGGCCAAAAATGGCTGTTATATAGAAAAGTTGTTATATGGAACATTTAATATGTACTCTACATATGCGAAGGGCTGAAAAATAAGGTTGTTATAGAGAAAAAGCTGTTATAAGGAGAGTTGTTATAGAGAGAGTCCACTGTAGATGTATTGAAGCCATGTTACATTTCTGGGATTCGAAGAATGACAATAATGACAGTATAAAAGCTGAAAGAATATGATAACAAAGAGAATTTTTTGTTTGGTTGGAAATGATGGCTATATTAATTGAATTTACGCCAAAAGTCAACTTGGTCGTTTTTTTTTGTCAGGCATTTACTCATATGTTGAAATCATCTTCGTTCAAAGTAGAAATACAATATGCTTTCTCCCCCTCTCCCGCCTCTTTACCCTTGTTGTCTCTCTCCATTCAACGCTGGTCATGCTTTCACTCAACGGGAACTGGATGAAAGTCTGTATTAGAGTTTTCTTCATCTGTTTACTTTATTCTCATTTCGAACTTGAAATCGTACTTGAAATCAAATTTCCAAGTTCGTACCTGGACGAAATTCAAACTCGATTCAAAAACCAAGGAAATAATAACAAACTTCAAGTTTACTTTAGTTTAATAACAATTTTCACGTTCGTTTTAAGTCCAAATTACTCGTCCAAATTGCTCGCACTTGAGCTGGAGCTTCATGAATGAATTCGAAAATGAACTCACAATGTCACAATTGAAGCCCACGAGTATAATTGGGATTAAAGTGGACTCTCTCTATAACAACTCTCCTTATGATATCTTTTTCTCTATAACAAATTTATTTTTCAGCCCTTCGTGTATGTATAGTTTACATATTAAATGTTCCATATAACAACTTTTCCATGTAACAACCATTTTTTCCATTCCCTTCAGGGTTTTTATAGCGAGAGTCCACTGTATAGCAGCCATGCTTTTGCCAGATCAAAGGACACTGTATGATAACCAAAAACGGTAGAATTATAGTTTAGAACACACAGTGGAGTCTCTCTGTAACAAGACTGAAGGGATGAGGAAAAATATTGTTATTGAGGACTGTTGTTTACACAGAATATAGAATATGTACTTTACATGTAGGAAGGGCGGAAAAAATAATGTCGTTATAAAGATACCCCACAGCATTAATGCATGCTGAATGCGCTCTCCATAACAATATTTCCATCCTAACATTTTCCCTGTAACAATATTAATAACGTGCAGTCAGTCCTTCGCAATGTTGTATACAATAATAATAATAATAAATAATAATTTATTCAGTCGATATGGCATCAGCCCTTACAACTCTTAATTTTAACTTTGCTTACATTCTTACAAGTATAAATTAAAGAAACGTTTTATATTCTTAACATATAAATTATTACATTTCACAGTCATTTATTAGGTCATAATAAAATTTTCTTATTTTCAATGTTGTATACAATAATTGTAAATATTAATAATACAAATTAGAAAGCACATTTCTTTATTTTATTCTTACAACACTCCATTTTAGCATTTATTCTATATCAAAATTCTGTACAACATCATCTTTTGCTGTTCCCTTGAATGTTGTTATAGAGAGACTCCACAAAATTGGAAGGAAGAAAATAAGAAAAAAGTTAAAATTTATTACTGTAACGTATTTCTACAGATATTTTTAGTTTCAGCAAGACACAAAACTTGTAATTGAACACGATTTCGGATTTTCGGACTGACAATGAGTTAAGAATCAGAAATTCGAACCAAAAAATGTAAATACACGCGAACTAGATGATCAATTTCTAGTATTGATCATCTGTTCGCGTCAAGTACAAGTTTCTATAGTTAAACGCTTTCGAATATGAAACTGAACTTGGTGCCGAAATTAATACGTGGAAATCGAACTTGAACCGACAAGGAACTCTATGTATGATGCCGCAAGTCTCTACATACAGAGGAAAATGTTCATCCTGAAGGAAGACGGACATACCGTAGACATTTGGCCGTAGACATTTCGTTTCCCCTTCCATGGGTATAAACTGGATGTGGGTAAAAGTGAAAGCTGCTTTCTCCCGTATACTTGACACCACATGAAAGGGCAGGGAAAAGCGTGTAATTCCTTTGATCTTGTATTACTCTCTTACACTCACGTTTCCCTCACCTTATCATCCCCATTCAGTGTTTCTCTAAAGTCCTATACAAGGTCAAAGGATAAATTGGGAAGCCGATGGAGGACCAAAGAGCAGATAATTTTTGGACTTTTCCTCTATAACTCTCTCTCTCTCTTCGTTTCTCTTCCTCCGTTTTGATCTCTCTATAAAAGAGCAGAAAGAGTTGGGGGGATGAAGGAATGAATTTTAAGTAGCGTCTTTTCAACGTGATGCATTCCGTTTCCTATCATTACATTCACCCTTTTTTTGTGATATTTTCCTTTTCCAGTCTTTTTGCTATCCCCTCTTCCATTTTCTTTGGTATTGATGTGCCTATTGTGCAGTGAACTTTCGTTCGCCCGGTTTCTTTTTTGGTATTTCCTTGGCTCTTTATTATTAAAACGTACATCGAAAAATAGATGATTTATTGAGCTTCGTCTATACATATTATGAACATGCCCAAAAATGTGCGTAAAGGATGTCTCAAGTATAGCTAAGACGCAATTGGAAGTTTTTGGAACGAATAATTTTTCTGGATGTTAATGTATTGGGATTATTTATATACATAGGTGTGGTTAATTATTTCTATATAATGAACTTTCCCTATAATGCGTATTATAAATCAGCAAATGTCGCCGTCATATACCGAAACATTTGAGAAAGAGAAAGTCTTAGTAATTGCAGGACGTTTTTAGGGTGTTTTTAGCAAGGAATGACATCCGAATAAATATGAATTACAATTTGAATAAAATTACATTTACGTTCCTCTACTAGCTCAAAATAAATTCCTAACATGGTTTTTGTTTAATATTGAAACATACGGAGCACCAAGCATAGACTAATAGCTATAGCTAGTCAGAAAGGTACAATAAATATCTTCCAAAAAAGTACGCTTATTAAATATTTCCATTTTTCCGTACAAACAAGCATTTGAAATTTGCTCTGAGAAAGTTGAAATTTTTATTGAATTCATGGCTGCTTCATTACAGATGTGAGGAAGAGGAAGAAACCACTTTGCAACTCTTTAGGCATAGCTATACATATATACTGTTTGCGGTAAAATTTTCTACGAAAAGAACGCTTTTGCCGCCGTTCTTCATTTTGATATATGTATAGTATATGCATATAGATGCATATTTTGTGAAAGAATCGCCGACAAAGCCGTTCTGTTTAGTTACCATCAATCTATAATGAGTGAGTAAAATATGTATATACATTAATATTATAGGCATATAGGCATGAAAAATAACGTGGTTAAAGGGGAACTGTTATTACAAGGAGAGTCAATAGCTACATATTACAAATAAGGAAAGGGCAATGTACGCAGATGAAAAGGAACATACAACGGGAAGTACGAAAAACGGATATTGTTTGGATGCTACAATGGATGTTGATTCAGTGGCTGAAGGGAGCAGACAACGGGCGAGAGAAAGAGAGTAAGACCGAGAGAGAGAGAGAGAGAGAGAGAGAGAAAGAAGTTTCGGTCGAGTTCTGCCTGTGACGGGTTCAAAAGTCAAAGGTTTGCTCAAAAGAGAAAAAAATCAGTTTCATTAAATATTTTACGTTTGCCAAGGCAAAGCCACACAAAGACATGCATGTAGAATGATTTCAATGAATACCCTGGAAGGCTCGGGAGATTTCTAGTGTTATTCCAGGAAAAAGTTCGGGTGAGATCTCGGCGGGAAAAAATGAGATTGTAAAGCTGGGGACAGACGCATTCCGAATAATTAATCTCAAAGGGGAAGAAGCCATGTAAAGTTCATCCTGGGATGGTTTAAATGGCCATTGTCATTAGGAACATTCACGAAGCTCACTCTCTGCTCTTTGATCATCCCTCAACGGATTCAGCTTATTCTGTAACGGCTGTGACTACATGCCATCACAAAAACCTATGACTTCCATCAAAGCCTGTACACAGTGGAGTCTCATCACTGAAAGGAAGACAAAAATTATTGATACTGGGAAAGGATATATAGAACACTAAATAGGTGGCTAACATTCACGACGGGCTGATAAAAAAATGTTGTTATTGTTATACACAAATGTTGTTATAATGAGACTTGTTATAGAGAGATTCCACTGTACACGGATATTCTAGGATAGGAGCAATATTTAACTGTCCATAAGTCCCCATCATCGTCTCAAACGGTTACAATAATGCTGAAAATTTTGTTTTGCACATGTAGTCTCTATAACAACTCTGAATTGAAAGACGACAAATATTGTTACAGGGAAAAGTTGTTATATAGAACATAAAATATGTGCCTTATATGTACGAAGGGCGAAAAAAATAAAAATATGTTGTTATAAAGGAACTTGTTATAGAGAGACTCCACTGTAGTAATTTGTCAGTCACACTCCTAATAAGCTGCTTCTGCAACTGCAATCGATTCTCCGTATAATGGTTTTTAACAAAAAAAACTACCTTTTTAGCAAAAAAACAACCTAAAATTTAACTTTTATAATAGATATGAAGGGATACAGAGAGCCATAATTAACCGTCATATGGAATAAAAGCTGATGGTGGGGGATTCCAAACCAAAGAAAAAGTCGTTATAGAGAGCGAATTATGCGGAGGCGTGGTATATAAAGCCATTGTGTAGAAAGTGAATTAAAACCGGGAGGATTCAAAATGACATAAAAAACCGTTGTAGAGAGACAATTATGCGAGCGCGTGACCTAAAACCATTACACATAGGAATCAAATTATTGGTGCGAGGATTTCAAACCGCAGAAAAAATCCTTATACCGAGACGTACGCGAGGGCCTGGCCTAAAGCCGTTACACAGAAAGAAATGTAAGTGTGGGTGGATTCAATATATAGCTATACTGGAAAAAAGCCGTTATAGGGAGACAAATTAATATGTGAAGGCATGGTTTAAAACCGTCATGGAGAAACGTAATGGCGGGAGGATTTAATACTGGGAAAAACCGATGTAGAGAGCGAAGGCGTCATAAACCCGCTACCCGCTATAGAGAAAGAATTTTATGAGCTGAAGGATTCAAAAAGTCCGTTATAGAGAGCAAAGTATGCAAAGGCGTGGCCTACAATCATTTTGAGTGAGATGCTGAATGGTGGGGGATTTAAAACTTCACCGTTATCGGGAAAGTTTATAATACAGTCAATATACTTTACAACGGACCTCCACATAACGGTTTTTGCGTTATAACGGCGTTGACCAACCCCCCTGACAAATATTCTATGAGTAAATCACTCTCTATAACGGTGTTTTTACAACAGTATTTTTGCTATAACGGGGAAGTTTTGAATCCCCCGCGGTTAATCATTTTTAACTATACTGGTTTTGGGCCACGCCGTCGCATATATTTTATATTTATATAAATATGTTTACTTTTTTTCCAGATCCCACAAGCTTGACGACTATATGCATATGCACCTTGCTAAACCGTTATAAAGTGAATTTAATCATTCTTGTATCTCTAACGACCGTTATTATAAAATCACGTTTGTATAAAAATATATGAACGATTTTATCATTGAAAACCTTTTTGGAGTGATTCGTGAAGACAGTAATTGTGCAAAAAAAAGTCCAAGAGAGCACATGTAAGATCTTGTTTGTCTTCTTTTGGTAACAAATTTGCTTTTATTCATGGAAGCGGGAAACTTTCTCTCCCTTCGTTTATCTTCTGGCTCACTTCTTTTCCCACCTGCTCCAAAAATGGTTCAATAACTGTGCCTCAAAAGTGCGGAGCAGGACCAGAAATTATGTTCAGCCCGGTCTTTGGACTATAAATAGCAACTTTTTTTGCGCTATACGTATAGAATTGATTTAGGTCATGTGAAAATGATAATATTGAGAGCAAAAGTGTGTCCCCAGAAATATTAATCCCTAGAGCTTTACCGCGATGCTGAAGGACAGTATACAGTCGACTCTCTCATCTATAACGGCTCCCCTTAAATCAGCAAATTTTGCCAGTTATAACGAAAAACCGCTATAGAGAATAGAAATTTCTATTTAACATTTATTCTGCTATGTTAACAATGGGAGAAAGTTTTTGAGTGAAGCATTTTCTGACACTGTTATGGAGAGAAAACCGTTATAAGGGAGCCCGTTAGAGAGAGGTTCGTCTGTATACCAAAAGATGTATTCCAAGCAAAATTTAATTGGGGGAAAATCCCCATTAATATCGGCAACTAATAATATATTAATTTGAAAATTGTCGACAAATTACATTGTTTCAAGCTTTCTTCAGAAACAAACTTGAATTTACAGTGGAGGTCCTCTATAACAAGTCTCTTTATAGCAGCATTTCTCTATAGCAGCATTATTTTTTCTGTCCTTCATATAAGGTACATATTGTATGTTCTATATAATAACTTTTCCCTGTAACAATATTTTTTGCCTTGTCCCTTCGATGTTGCTAAGAGGGTCTCCACTGTAAAGTCGACTCTGGCTATAACGGCCTCCGTAATAAGAGTTCTCACTCTATATAACAGCAGAAAAACATGCTTCCCTCAAAAACTTGCTCCAATTGTTAACCTATAGAAATTCATGTTCTCTATAACAGTTCTTTGTAACCGACAAAATTTGCTGCTTTATAGGGTGCTGTTGTAGCGAGTTTCGACTCTATGTGATTTTTAGGGACGAATTTAAATTCCGAGTTTGGTGCAAATATGTTGAACTTGTCCCAGAAAAACCGTCATAATTTAGCTAGTCTTGGTCCGATAAGAATTACAAACGTGGATAAAAATCCGCAATAAGTTTCTTCATCCGATATACATCTTCAAGATGTCTTTTAGCAACGCCGTAAAGTATTAGGGATGTATAAATGTTTATTGGGACCTTAAAGAAGTTGCATAAGTGCGAATCCGCAGTAACGAAGCACAAACCAAGTAATAAAATATATTTCCGGGAAAAACTTTTGACGAAGAAAAGGGGGAAAGCGAAAAATTCACGACCGTAGCAACCCCACTGGGCAATAAATTGCGTCAGAAACTTCTTCATCATTTGTTATTCTTGGACCTGAAATAGTTGCCCAAACGGGAAATAAAATGTAATTGAAATTATACATGTTTTTTCCCCCAAGAAACCTTTTTTATGGTTTCATCCTCCAATTTCCCCACCGTTTTTCCGGCTTTGCCCCAATCTTGTACACGGCGTCAAGGTGGATCAATTTTACTCTGAGCTTTTTCTCCGTCTTCCCCGCCATGTACGTTGCCATGGGCCACGTTACGTGAGAGTGAGATGTAACAGAAATCTCTTTCCTTGGAAGAAAGAAGAGAAAGATGACGTGGGTTTTCTCAGTCCGTTGAGTAACGCTAAAAATCGTTCCGACAGGGATTTGTCCCAACTAATCCTTCGTGGGTTTCCCTCGAATCCCTCGAATCTCCTGCATTTTCCCATTTTGCTCACTCCTCTCAGGATTAATTTTATGACAGAACTTAATCCCACACAAATCTCTCTCTCTACTTTCCCTTTTCATTAGGCTATTTTATTATTCCAAATTCCAACATGTTTTCACTCTTTTTCCCAGACCCAGACACATTTGTGCCAAACTAGATGGAGTTCAAACCAGCATGAGTTCATTCGAGCTCTTCCAAGGAAGGGTATAAAACGGCAGCGGTCAAAAAAATTGTCAAAAGTTTTGTTATATAAAAATTTATCAGATGTTTAGCCTCATAATTCTGAAAATTCTGAGAAATTCAACATTAGAGTTCCTTTCGGTACGAATTAGCGAGTATCAAGTTCGATAACAAGTTCGACTTCAAATTCTAATATTTCATCTAGAAAATAATCAAAACTATTAGTTGCTATTTAATTCGAAACTATAGTTTAAATCAACTTGAAATTGGTATAGTCGACTCTCCCTGTACAGTGGAGTCTCTCTGTAACAGCGTCCAAGGGAACCCAAAATTTTGCTGTTATAAAAGGAATGCTGTTATAGAGAACACAATTATTATGTATTCTATGTACAAGGTGCTGCGAATTTAATGACGGTATGGAGAACATGCTGTTATAAGTGGTGATGTTATGAAGAGACTCCACTGTACCGGCCCTCCTTATAAGAGCACTTACTCTATAACAGCAGTGCTGAATCCCTCCTACAGCTATACCATATAAAGTGCGCACTCTATAAGAGCACTCCCTATAACAGCAGTTACTCTATGACAGCAGGGTATTTTCTTCTCTCGGTTACATTCCTCTCACTAAAACAGCACTATAAGAGCATTAGCGCCTAGTAAGTCAGGTATCCCTCCAACATTAACTTTTTCTCTATAACAGCACCGGAACTCTATACCAGCACAATTTTATTCTTTTCTCACTAAAATATAAATATTTACGCCCAATTCTGTAAATATTGTTAGAATTTGGAAAATGATTGAAGTTAAGCCTGAAAATAATCTTAATTATTATTAATATTTTTTAAATAATTGTCTATACCAGCAGTTCGTTATAAGAACACTTTTTCGGGTGCAGATAGGGGGCTGCAATAGAGAGATTCGACTGTATAGGTTTAAACTTTGTTTTTCAACTGAGTTTCTAGTTTTCGTCAAGTACTCGTTGACCGTTTCAAGTACGAGTTCGAGTTGGGATTGAAAAAAAAAAGTACTCAATAAGGAACTCTGTTCAACATTATAAGCATGCAGGATTTTGTCACTTGAAGGCCTTGAGTCCGTGGAATTTTTCCGGTTTGGCACTTAGCGAATTCGCCTTAGCAAGTATACACAACCTTTCTAAGAATAAATCCTTTAAAACTGGCTACATGTACAAGCTTCCCTTAAAATTCCTTCGCATCCCATTGTTTGTAGCGAAAGATGAAATCTACGTGCAACAAGAAAAAACATCCTTTTGAAGAAAACAATTACATTTGAAGTTCCAATCTCTCCACATATGTATACGTACGTAATATAACGAATGAGTCGAGGTTTATATGTATACAATCACAAATCCATGATTTCTAACATTTTATTGTGTATGTATTCATTTAATAATAAATATACTACAAGCCAAGAATACGTATGACAAGAAATTGAGGACAAATTTACCATTCCAGCAAGGATTTGAGAGGTTACAAAGGCGGGCGGGTTAGACTACAGTTTTTTGAGTGAAATATTTACAAAGAGAGAGGAAGGATGTGCACTTCCCCAATTTCTCAGTCTTTCATCTTTTTGGAAACGAAGTGACACAAAAGACAAGAGTGGAGATGTAATCTAAATGTTTACCATTTGCAAGAGGAAAGGCGAGAGGGGAAAGTAAATAAAATCAGAAAAACTGAGTGCGGTCCCTCTGTCACTGCCGCCTCTCTTCGCGTCTTTCCACCAGAATGGCATTAAACTTGGATAGAACGACGTAGAAGCTGCGGGGATGCCAGGTAGGTACATATTCAATTTGAGACCGTAGTTTTTTTTTTTTTGGTTTACAAGCCCAAAAACCAACCCGAAGCGCAAAGCCGTGTTTATATGTTGAGCTATAGGCTTTACAAATTGTTTGTTTTTCCCAAATCTGGAAGCGCTAAAAGCATACTTTAATGGGTAAAGCTCACGTAATGGTTTTTTAAAGAGATTTTGCCCTAATCCGTAACAAAAATTCAAAAAAATACCAACTGAGCATGCCGTAACCAACTCATTTGCAAAAATGTCATTAAACGCCAAAATCAGCTTTAAAAGCAGAAGCTTTGAATGTAAATAAAAGGCTCAAATGCAGCGCAATCCGCAAGGAATGGAGGTGTTTTTGTCTATGATTTACAGTGGAATCTCTCTATAAGAAGTCTCGTAATAACAACATTTCTATTTAACAATATTATTTTTTCCGCCCTTCGCACATATAAAGTACTCATTTTATGGTCTATATAACAACCTTTCCAAGTGACAATATTTTTCGCCACTCCCTTCAGAGATGTTATACATATACAATGGATTCTCTCTATAACAAGTCTCTTTATAACAACATTTCTCTGTAACAACATTATGTTTCCAGCAGTTTGTATATGTATCGTGCATATTTAATGTTCTATGCAACAACTTTTCCCTGTAACAATATTTTTCTCCCTTCCCTTCACAGTTGTTATATAGAGAATCCACTGTAGAGATTCTACTGTACACATACAAATTTTGCAGATTTTGAAAATCGTAAAAAGGCTAACAGCAAAAGACGATAAAGCGCTCAAATCACAGTTTGGTTTTTAAAAAAGCATACCCCAAAAATTTTGAAGCACAATTTCGTCAAAAAATAAAGCGCAAGTTGCCTGGCCCTAAATAATGATTTTTAGTTTCTGCTTGAACTTGTTTTTGTCAACAACTGAAAACAATATCCGATTACAGTTTGATTCTCTTCCAACAACCGATTTAATTAATGAGACAAGGTTTGCTCGCGGAATAAGGTCAAAGGTTTCCCAAATAAAGTAGTAAAAGTATGTTTCTCTGTTGTATACATATTATTTTCCCTCCTTTAGTTATAGCTATAAACCGGAAAAACGACTGGGGAAGCAATATAATAGTCCATAATTTTACTACAGACAAGAAATTAAAAGTGAACGAGTCTTGCAAAAGAATTTTGCAATTACTTTAAGTGAAAAAGTGCTGTAATAATGGAAACTACGCAGAAAACACCGGGATATTTCAATGTTTAGCATTACATAAAAAAGGCTAAAAAAATATCCCCCCTGGCGTCTTTTGTGCTTGAAGAGAAACTCTAATTTCCGGTCGAGATTTTAGGATATGTCCTGTTGTTGGCGTTCCCTTTTCTAGAGTGTGTTATTTGTTATTTCTGTAGAATATCTACCTCCACGTAACATGTAGAGCAAAGAGTAGGAGATGATCCCACGTATTTTTCCCAGAACATTATTGTTTACACTGAGTGAGTACACATTCTATCTCCTATGTCCCAAGAGATCAAGGACAGAGAGAGAGAGATAAAATGTGTGTTCTGGAGAAACACCATGTTCATGCTTTGGTAGAACTGCGCCTCAATTTTTCTAGGTATATGCATACATAATTAAGCTTAACAATGCATGGTACGTAGTCATTGCTACGGATTTGCCCCTCCCGGGATTTCATTGGACATATGACGCTTGTCATCTAGGCGAGCATTATTACAAATGAACGTGTCATTTAGTGCACCACTGAAACTGGATATCCCGTATGTTCGGCGAAAAACGCAACTCACTCTTCTCCTTATAACTTCTCTATAACAAGGCGTGGATACGAGAGCATTAGCTTATGTTTGAGTGCTGAGAAGTCCTGCTTTCAGAATTGATAAGTTAGTTTTATTCAAAAACTTTAAGTTTTAAAACAATGGCAAGTGAAACGCGTTAAAAGATCACATGTTAACTTATGGGGGTGAACAATTCCTCGCCCCGTGCAATTTTGGTTTTTTCAATATTTTCGAGGTCTTAATTTGTATTTTTATTTTTTTCAATGCTCTTTCTTGTTCGAAATTTTCCACGAGCTGCAACATTCAATTTCTAACTGGAGATTTTACTCCAAAAAATTTTACTATCAAATCAGAGATTAAAAGAACTTGAATTTAAGTTCTTTTCTTGCAGTAAAGATTGCCCAGAAGCTTTTTACTCCTTTTTACCAATTCTGAAAACCTGACTTTTTAGAATTCCAACAAGCTATCATATGCAATCCGAAAATATTGCATAAATTAAAATTGCGTAGGCCGAAAATTTGTTAACCCCAATATATTAACATGGGATTTTTATAACGCCTTTCACTTGTCATTATTTTTAAGTGTGATTGTTTTGAATGAAATTACTTATCAATTCTGAAAGCTTGACTTCTTAGCATTCCAACAAGGTAGTGCTCTCCTGTCTATGCCTTGCTGTAGCAAAGTTATAGCAGAAGAGCTGGTTGCTTTTTTCGGCGAACATACGGTATGTACAGGTATAGCTATACACGAACACACAGGTACACATGTTTTTCTGTATCTTTATTGCGCAGCCTTCCCATTTATTTCGTGAGCGTAGGAACCTTTGCTGGCCGGGACGTTGACACGTTGAAAAAAAAAGTTCTGCATTCTTTTTTCCACAGACTTTTCTTACAAATCTGAAGTGACGGAAGGAGTAATAAGTATATACACAAAATGCAAAAATAAAATGTCATGAGGATGACGAGCTGTCAACTTGTCAACTCTGTTTTTAGTCAGTTCAGAATTTAAGAAAAGTTATGGAAACTATACAAACTAAAAATAAAGAGATGGTAGAAAATGAAAAAGTCAAGCAAATCTAGATTTATGGCAGTTTTGGCAAGTCCGTAAAGAGAAACGTCGGTGAAAGAGAAGGACAACGGAGCAAGGATCAAGCAAAAAAGAGGCAATGCAACTTGCAGGAGGAATGTCATGAGTCAGGAGAGATTTCAATACAATATAATAAAGTAAAACAAAACAAAAATATTGCTTGCAAATATTAGCTTCGAGTCTACAAATAATATATTATGATGTTCATGACGAATATAAATATAATATGTGTATTTATACATAATCTGCCTCTTTATAAGGGTTCGCAATAAAGGAGACAAATTATTAAAAATATTGGCAATCAACGAGACAATTAAATAACTTTGCAGTACAGGAGACAATTTAATAACAAATGTGCAATAAGGGATATAATTTAATAAATATGGAATATAATTAATTCGCAATAAATGAGACAATTTAATAACTTTGCAATAAAAGCATATTATTTAATAAATATGTGATACAATTACGTAAATTCGCAATAAATGAGACAATTAATAAGAAATTCGCAATAAAGGAGAAAATTCAATAACAAATTTACAATAGAGAAGACAAAGTAATATAATTTTCAATATACACATACATAAGTCAAATGTCAAAATATAGTTTATTATGAAAAAAAACATTTCTAAAAAGTAGAATGTCGCTTAAAAGGAAAATTCTTTATAAAGGAGAAGTACTTGGCATGCTAAAGATAGCGGGGTGCCATCTGTTCAAAGGGAGGAAAAGTAACTTGGGAAGTTAGACATGATGATTCCGCCATTTCTCGCTCGATGTCCACTGCCATCTGATTTCCCCACAAAATCTTCTTGTCTCATCTAAAATCGTGTCCATCCATACTTCGACACTTCCAAATAACCAGAACCAGAAGTTCCTTTACAAAATTGTTTTTTAATGGAATTACCACGTACAGCGGATACTCGCTATAACAACCCTGAAGGGAGGGGCAAAATTGGTTGTTGCATGGAAAAGTTGTTATATGGAATATTTAATATGTACACTACAGCGGAGTCTCTCTATAACAAGTCTCTTTATAACAACATTTCTCTGTATCAGCATTATTTTTCCAGCGCCTCGTACATGTAGGGTGTATATTTAATGTTCTATTTAAATACTTTTCCCTGTAACAGTATTTTTTGCCCTTCCTGTCAGAGTTGTTATATAGAGACTCCACTGTATATGTACATATATGTACGAAGGGCTGAAAATTAAAGTTGTTATAGAAAAAAATTTGTTATAAGGCGAGTTGTTATAGAGAGAGTCCACTGTATGTAATTCCGCCTCTGAAAAGGTCCTGCCAAGGGATTATCCATTATATATGTATTACCAATTACCAAGATTAAATCTGGTTCACGAAATGGTCCGGAAAGGCACAGAAAAACGATGTCATAAATGCATTTTTCCGGACTACTTTTTATCTCATTATTATGTCATTATGTGATGTGTTTACTGTTTACTATAATTTGCTTGTGCTGCAATTAATTTTTGTGTGTACAGCGTAGTAATCATCCGAGTCTCTCAACAATTTTTTTTAATTTCACACATTGATCTGGATAAATTGTTTTCTATAGGACTTTACATGCAAATATTAAACCGTACAATCAGTTTATATAATATCTTGGACACAATAAATTAATATAATCTATGTGTATTGTGTATACATACATATGTATATAAATCCTATGTATATTCAAACGTTTTTGTTTCCGTTTCCATACGCTAAACCAGGGGTGCCCAACCGGTTTGATGTCGCGGTCACAAATGTAATCTTGCTACGGCGCAACGGTCACAAAAAATTTTG
>JAQGBT010005144.1:0-14940 GCA_034698585.1 Disparrhopalites patrizii
CTCTCTACTCTCCTCTTTTTCTCTCTACTCTCCTCTTTTTCTCTCTACCCTCTCTTTTTTCTCTCTACTCTCCCTCTCTCCATCATCGTTTCTCTCTCCTCTCTCTTTTTTTCTCTCTCCCTACTCTCTCTTTTCTGTCTCTCTTTCCTCTCTCTTTTCTCTCTCTTTCTCTACTTTCTCTTTTCAGGCTTTCTCTCCTCTCTCTACTCTTTCTCCTCTGTCTCTGTCTCCTCTCTTTCTTTCTCTACTTTCTCTTTTCTGTCTTTCTCTTCTCTTTCTCTACTCTTTCTCTTCTATCTCTCTTTCTTCTCTACTCTCTCTTTTCCGTCTTTCTCCCTTCTCTCTTTACTCTTTCTCTTCTGTCTCTCTCTCTTCTCTCTTTTCTGTCTCTCTCTTCTCTCTCTTTTGTCTCTCTTTTCTGTCTCTCTCTTCTCTCTCTTCTGTCTCTCTCTTCTGTCTCTCTTCTCCCTCTTCTGTCTCTCTCTTCTGTCTCCCTCTTCCTCTATCTTGTCTCTCTCTTATCTCTTTCGCTTTCACCTGTCTCTCGCCCTTGTTCAACTAATCTGACGTTACCTTTTTGATGACCCTCTTGGTCTCTCTCTCTCTCTTGATCAAGCGATACCACGACAAACTCTCCCTGGGACTCTTTCTTTAGCTCATATTCTTGAAGCCAAAAATCCAAAGTCCTCAAAAAAAGGGAACGACGAGATTCTGGAAAGACAAGCAAAGAGGTAAAAAAAAGACGAGGGAGCAAAAAAAAGCTCAGTTCCAGAGTGAATATTTCATGGAGAATCTCCCTGACTTGCCTTTAGTAAAGTTGAATAATTGATCAAACCTCTGGACGAAAACGGGAGGACAAAGTTTTTTTTAGGTCCTCCACGTCCCCCTTCGACGTACATATGTATCTATCCCATTTTTCATCTTTCTCCTCTTTCTCTTCAACCCTTTCCCTTACGCCTTCCTCAACGTCTTCTAACCCTCAAGATGTCTTCCCCCTCCCCCCCAGAAAAAAAATTACCTCCTCCCACCCAATTTTCTATTCATATACCCCTATTATTATCCTCCAATTTTTTTTAAGACGAAGAAAGAAAAAAAAACTTGGGAATCAAAAACTTTTTTTCCTTGGAAATGGGAAATATATATAAAAAAAAGTTTTCCTCCCACCAGAAAATTAATTAGTAATGCTTTCTTCAACCGCAAATTAATTCCTTGTGTGAGGGAAGAACTTGAAATTAATTAACAAAAGCTAGGGATGTTCAAGGCGGAGTTTCTTTTCTTGTGTTACACAATTTTTTTTCTTTCCTTCCCCGTAAAAATTTGTTTCCTTTTGAGTAGTAAATGCAGGTATAGTTCGGGGAAATTAATCAAAAAATGTATGGTTGTTCCCGTGAAAGGGTTATTGGAGGAGGAAAGTAAAATTGAAATAATATTTAATAAGTTACACAAAAGGTTAAACGTGTAATGCGTCACACTTAATGAATCGTCCGATGGAGGCTGACGTACATAATTTGATCAAATTATTACACAGCATGTGCATAAGGGCAAATTACACGATAAAAATAATATTGGATGTTTTACCATCTTTTTTAAAATTTTATTCCATTGAGCTTTGATTCCAGCACTGGAAGGAGAAGCCACAATAGATTAAGCGTTTTTATTCATTTTTTCCTTGCTTTTCCGTTGGCAAATAATCTATAGTAATTGATTTCTCTTTCAGATTCAATTGAAAGACCTTCAAAAGAAATGTTTCAAATCAACTTTCAAAAAGAAAACAGCTTTTTTGTTCAACTTTTGAACAAAAACCTGCATGCTAGAATTTCTTTCGGATATTACGAAACATCTTCTGTCTCTTTGCCCAGTGTGAAGCGGAAAATTTGTTGACAGAATAAAATAATTTGTAAAATTTTTTCAAACGTTAGAAAAGCATTTTATTTTATTTTACATTCATTTCAGTATGAAATCAACATTGAAAACAGCTTGAATTTAATCCGCCATTCGTGGAAGCAATTGGCTGTTGATTCAGCAGGTTTCAAACGAATTTAAAAACGGAAAATCCATTTTTAATTAATTAAATTAATTTAAATAATTAGTTACTTTAATTTTGAATAAATTTTGCTTCTATTATACTTGTATACATATTAAAAATTGCTTTCACTACCGGAATACACCATTAAATAAAAAATATGATAATTGTTGGATTTGTGGAGATGATCACTTTATATAATAAAACGGCGTGGAAATGGTTCAAATATATGTAATTTGACCATTTCTACGCGGCATTAATAGATATTAGAAATAAATATGTACTTTACCCCTGCATGCTTTATAAAATTATAAATATAAAACATGCTATGTATAATTGAAAGCAAGAAAATAAGCAAAAAGTTAACAATTAATTGACATATTTTTTTTAATAGTTTTAATAAAAGAGTATTTATTTCAATTCAGCTAACGAATATTTAATTAATCAATTTTGAACATTAAATAGCTGATACAGTCGATAAAGCCCAAATGTATACAGGAATGTCTTCATGATAAAAGCTGAATTGTCAAAAAATATGGACTTAAGCCCGTTTGGTTCTACAAACGCTTCATATAAGACGTCCCTGTGCGAGTCATCCTTGCCTAAAGAAGATGCTGAAGGTTAATGTGGGCGGAGGCACTTAAAAGCTTGGGCTTTGTTCAAAACTAAAAAAAAAGGATTGATAAAATACAGTTTTGAACGTGCCAAGTTGTAATTAAAACTCTTCATCTGTGATTGTAACTACTGTGACCTGTGACCTTTGTTTAGAATTTCAATAAGACAAGATTTCTTTTGTTTAAAAAAGGATATTACCTACTTCATTTAACCACAATATTTAATTGGATGCCCGCATTGTTGTTACAAATGTGGATTTTTTTAACCTCTTACTGCTGACGTTCCGTTTAATTTGTCATATTTGCCCGGTCAATCTCCATCCAATTTTCTCATGGTTATAATTAAGTGATAACCTGATAACCCTTAAAGTTATCTCCTCCACATTTGAATATTCCAGCCTTCATTCTAACAATTTTACAGGAATTCGAAAGTTCAACGTGACCGGTGATAATTTTAGCAGTAAAACACCCGTAGGTTGAAATTTAGTTTTAGGATTTATTTTTAGTATTTAGTTTTTTTTTTTGAATTTAGAAAATTCCGAAAAACTAATGTTAACCATGATTTTTGAAATTACCGCTGTGCGCCGAAGGTTATTCTTTTATCCATTTGATCATTTTGCGCAATCGCAAACCGGACAATGGGTTGACGGTGGTTAGTGGGAAATATTTTCCTCCCCCCCCCAAAAAAAAGCTCAAGTGGTGCCATCCAGGACGTACGTTTGTAACCTTATAACTTATAACCATTATCTGGTTATAAGTACACCGTCGTAGGGGGGAGCCTATAGCTATATCCACTCAATGTGACGTCACTCACACCAGAATAACCAACAACGCATGAGTGAGAGTGGAAGAGAGGGATATTTTTTGTTATTCTTTCTTATGGTTATAACCTCTTGGTTATCCGAGAGGAATTTAAGCCACCATGACCGAGTCCCCGTGAATAATCCCTGTGATGTGCTGTATGAGAAATGTGCTCGGTTATTTTCCAGTGCGAATCAAGAACATAAATGGGAAATGATGTACGACTGAAAACTTCGGAAGGGCCAATTTGTGGAATAAATAATAACTGAGTTTATCTAATTCTCCCAAAAAAAATCACATCTGCATTCCGTGGCAGCCCTTTAAACTGGTCTTTACACTCGTCTTGACGACGGCTAAAAAAAGGTAAAAATCCCGTCCACTGTCTTCGTAATTGTGCACGTGTTAATCTTTTGTTGCTCATTCACATACCAATAGTATAGTATCGTTTACATTGGGTTAACATTGAATCTCAACAATGTTGTAATCAAAGCTATCAATCAAATCAATGTAATCAAACATACCTAACCCAGCTCAATATATTACTATTTACTATAATTTAATGGTTGACTGATGGTCAGAATCACCCCCTCAAATTTTTTGTATCCCTAAAATCTCTATCGAGTGCTTGGGAATGCACGATATTGTAATTTTTTGAAGATTAATTGAGATCAGCTAATGTCTAAGTATAAACATCTCGCGGACTTTCATCTCATCAAGATGAATAATAGATGTAGATTAGCATAATTTAAATCCTATGATCGCTTGACTGTGTCGAGTAACTAAAGATAATGCCAGGTGAATGTTGGCATTACTTTTAGGCCGGTACCTCCACTTGGTTAACTAATGGTAGGAGTTCAATTTCGAATTCATTGCTGGAGTCCTCGTTCAATTACGAGGATGGTAGGTAATTGGAATTCAAGATTAATCAAGCTTGACATTTGAATGTCAATTTGTCTGTTTTAAAACCCAGTTCGAATTCTGTCCAAATATACCGACTTGCAAATCCAATTTCAAGTACGATAGTTCAAGTTCAAAATAAAGATAAAGTAACCTATAAGGAACTATACTTATCATCACGATCATCATCATTTAACCATTTTTTCTGACAACTGAACTTAATTTTTACTTTTTTACCTTCCAGCCGGTCGTATTATTTCTATTGACTTCCTCCCAGTAGCAACAGGTTGAATGTAAAATCAGTAAAATCGTGTTTTTTTTGTTGTTGTTTATACAGAATCCTGATAGAAAAAAAAAATTGCCATACATGGCCGCCACCGGACCCCCGGAAATGGAGCCAGTGGCGGAAGAAGAAGATGGTTTGCATGTTGCTTTCTCCAGAATCAACTGTGAAAGTGGAAATCTACCGTTAATCGAGGAAAGTGTGAGCCTTGTCCCATCCGTGGCAGCGGAGGGAAATTCAGGGGAGGATGACATCGCCGTCGTCCCTGATGTCCAGATCCCATCTGGGGAGACGGGAGTCAATATTTCCACGGGACCGACTCTGCAGGAACTCCAGCTCCATTTCCAGCTTATGGACGACGCCGAAGAAGGACGTCGTCAGAGCCCCCGACCCACCTCATCATTGGCACGTTTCGGTTACACGTCCAACGTTGGCGGCGTACCCGAATGGTTTTTAACAACCATCGTTGATGAGAGTAAGTGTAAATAAATACATTAAATACTTTACATGGTAAAACTATGCTTTAACTGAACGAGTTCATGTCCGTTCTGAATGAGGATTTTCCGTTTTTATTGAAACCACCGTCAAATTTTTCTCACATTGTAGTCTGTTTATCCCTTAACGCAGCAAAGAGAAGCATTGAGGCAATTTGTGTGAAATCATTTTCAAGATTTGACGTGGTCTGTTTTGCATTTAAGAATCCCCGTATTTAGTCGAAATGCCTTAAGATGTGTTTGACGTTTATATTTCATTCTCATTTTGGCTAATCTTAATTGCAGTAATATGTAAGTCTATGAGTTAAATATAAATACCTATAGTTTTAAGTAAATATCTAATTACCGAATGGTATCTAATTACATTTTTAACCTTCTAAAGACGAACATTATTTTATGTCTATTTCAGGAATAATTGCTGACGTGGCGGCTCAAGCTGAAGAATCACAACATTCCGAAGATGCAGTTTGGCTGACAATGTTCAATGACGATCTGCTGTAACTAATTACCTTTCGATATTTACAATATTCCATGAATTGCGAATCAAAACCATTTCGTTGTGTAATAATATCAGTCCAAGCTTTTATACCAAATAAATTTTACAAAAATGAAAAAAGAACTCCTTTTTAATCCCCGTGTTTTTAACAAGGCACCCATTAGTTCCGTTAAACGACAAACTAAGTCTCAAAGGTCATCCTATGAACTTTGGAATTAGAAAATAAGGCAGTTAGACCACAAATATCTTCACCGTGGATATATTTGCAGGAATGGAGAATAAAAGGTAGAAAGGGCAAATCTAAAAATAAATGTTAAAAAATAAGACCCCTAGAAGCAATAAAGACTGGTTCCCACGGATAAAAATAAAATTCCGCGAATATCTTGAAGGCAATAAAGAAAACAAGACATTTGAAAAAAACGGAGTTACACAAAACCACAAAAAAAATATGCCAAAAAAGAACTCAAACCGGCCCAGTTAGCCTGAGGAGAAAGTATAACAAAGGGAAAGCACCCGAAAAATCTTGAGCGGTTACCTGTACACCCAGGGAAAAATAGATCAAAGCCATACTGCATCAAGAGGAGGGGGAGACAGGGGGGAAAAGAAAATCAAAGATTTTTATTGTGCAATGTTCTCAGTCACACCCCACCAAAAAGGAGAGAGAGAGAAAACAAGTCAAGTTGTTATCTATTTTGTATGGCCTCCAAACATTTCTCGTATTGTTAGGGAAAATCATCCTCATATTTCCCTCTCTCTCTCTCTCTCTCTGTTTCTCTCGCTTTCTCCCTCACTTTCTCCCACGTTTTCTCTCTCTCTCTTGCTTTCTCCCATGATCTCTCTCTCTTCCTTCCTGCTTAAAATTTTATTTTGTCTTTCCCCCACGATCCCACTGTGGTCCAGGATTAAGGAATAGCCTCAAGGTCCTTTTTTTTCTGGGTTGAAGATAAAAGAGAAAATATTTGCTTCCCAAAGAACAGAGAAAGTCCGCACACACACTTCACTTGGTCTACTAGAGGGTATGCAAAATGCTTAGCTACTAAAAAAAGGAGGAAGGAAGGAAACGGCATATACATAAGAAGGTGAGTGGAAATTTGTTAAGGAGAAAGTGTTTTTTTTCTAGGAATGGATGTGTGTACATATAGATAAAGAACAAGGAGCCGCATCAACGATCTTGTGGAGTGGAAGTAGCAGAAGATGCGGTTGAGTTGATGATGTTGTTAGTTGTTGCTCTTGACTCTCTCTCTCTCTCTCTCTCTCTCTCTTTCTCTCACTCTTTCCTCTGTCTCTCTCTCTTTCGCTGTACAGACGGAGAGAGAAGATTTATACAAAGAACCAGCTCTCTTTCCGTCTCCTCCCCGCCTCCTCCTTAACATGAAGGAGGAGGGGGAATTGTTTAAAAGTCCAGGATTCTGCTCGAGGGGGGAAACCTTTTGATCTTTCTTAATCAAATACTACCAAGGAAAAGATGTACAAGGGTCCCGCTGGTATTTATTTTTTGTTTCTATCTCTCACTCTGTCTCTTCTCAGGGCTTTTCCCTCTTACTTTCTCCTGCGCCTCTTATTCCCTTTCTCCGGGATAACTTTCCTCCATCACTGAAGCATTCCTGACCACCTTTTTATCTACTCCTACCATTTACTTTGTCGCCATTTTTCTCTGTTTTCTGTCTCGCTAGTTTATTTATAATTTTTCGACTTTCTCCTTTTTGTCTATAATTCTTTTCAATTTTCTCTCTTCTGTAATTATATTTCTTCTCTTTTTTCTCTCTTCTTTCCCTTTCCTTTTTCCTCTAGATATATTTTCTTTCTTTTTATCTCTTTACGCCATTTCCGCTCTTCTCCAGGTATATTTTCTCCCCTTTCTCTGTCTTTTCTCTCTCGTCTACACGGAGAGAATTTCGTCTAATTTTCTCTCTTCTCTCCCTTTCCCGATATATGTTTTCTCTCTTTTTGTTTTCCTCAGTTTCTCTCTTCTCTCCCTTTCACAATATGTCTGTTTTTCTCCTTTTCTCTTTCTCATTTTTTCAATTCTACTTTTTTCTCGAATTGTGTAGCCTTTTCTTTCTACTCTCTCATTTTTTCTCTTCTACCTTTGTCATTTTGTTTCTTCTCTCTCTCGTTTTCTCTCTTTGTAATTTTTTCTCTACTCTCTCTCATTTTTTCTCTTTGTCATTTTCTCTCTTCTCTCTCTCATTTTCTCTCTCCGGTATTTTCTCTCTGCTCTCTCTCGTTTTCTCGCTTCTGTCTCACGTTTTCTCTCTTCTCTCTCGTTTTCTCTCTTCTCTCTCTCGTTTTCTCTCTTCTCTCTCATTTTCTCTCTTCTCTCTCATTTTCTCTCTTTGTCGATTTCTCTCTTCTCTCTCTCATTTTCTCTCTACTCTCTCTCATTTTCTCGCTTTGTCATTTTCTCTTTTCTCTCTTTGTCATTTTCTCTCTACTCTCTCTCATTTTCTCTCTTTGTCATTTTCTCTCGTCTCCTTCTCATTTCTCTGTCTTTCCTATCTCGTGTAGACGTGTCCTCTCTGTCTTCCACATTCGCCTCGGTCCGTACTTCCTGCTCTAGTTTATCTTTCTCACCTCTCAGCAAACAAAATCTCTTTCTCTTCACTCACAGTCTCGTTCTACTACTCACTCTCTTTCCCCGCACAATTTATTCTCTCTCTCCCTTTTTGCTCTTTCTCTGTATCAACATCAAATGACTAGCTAGCCAGGCTTTTGTTTCAACTGGTTCCCCTCCTCCCTGCCTATTATTTCGTCTACAAACCCTCTCAGCCTGCTCCTTCTTTCTGGAGCGGTTCGTGTGTACACACTCATTCCTTCAAATGCCTCTTTACTCATCCGATCATGACAATACTATGTCATCAACGTCTCCGATTGCATGCCCCGAAGAAAAAATGGGAGATTGAAGAAGGGAAATGGGAGGACAAATCCTCAAATGTAATGGGCCGAATTTCTACACGTATTACTAGGCGACTAGAGTAGAGGGATAAAAAGGGAGAATTTGAAGATGGCAGTAGAGGACAGAAATAGTGTCAGCAGAGCAGGAAAGGAATTAATCCGTGAAAGAGCATACACAAATAAAAATATGGAGAATAATATTCCGCATAGTATGAAGAAATAAATATTTTTAGTTGCATTTCTCCCCTGGGAATCTGAGACTTCTTTCATTATTTTCATGTTTACAATTTCTTTCATTTGTATAGCTTTTTTTTATCAATTTTTTTAAATCGCTGCTTTGCTTTTTTAAAATGTTTGCGTTTTCTCATTATTTATTAATGTTGTTTCTCATTATTTGGTTTTGTTTTTTCTCATTAATTATTTTTGTTTCTTCTCACTATTTTTCTCTCTTTATTTTTTCTCACTATTTCATGAATCACTATATGGCCGTTTTTTTTAAAGTCTGTCGCTTTTCCACCATTAATTCTCCAAATTTCTAGAAAACCCTAGAAAACAATTGTCTCTCCGAATTATGTGTTTATACATACACATACATACACATAAGCCTGCAATTGAATGAGAGCAAAGAGAATCCAGACAAGAATAGAGAAAGAGAGAGCGAAGTGAAAATACAGACAAAAAAAGAGGAAAAGAGAGCGAAGTGAAAATCCAAACAAAAAATAGAAAAAGAGACCGAAGAGAAAGTGCAAACAAAAAAAGAGGAAAAGAGAGCGACGAGAAAATTCAGGCAAAAAAAGAAAAGGAGAGAGCGAGGTGAAAATTCAGACAAAAAAAGAGGAAAAGAGAGCGAAGTGAAAATTCAGAAAAGAAGAGAGAAAGAGAGAGAGCGTGAAGAGGAAATTAAGAAAAGAAGAGAGAGTGTAGAGAAAAATCAGACAAGAAGAGAGAAAAAGAGTCCAGAGAAAAATCAGACAAGAAGAGAGAAAAAGAGTGCAGAGAAAATTCAGACAAATATAGAGACAGAAAAGGAAGAAAATTGTACGATAGCGTAAGAGTAAATAAGAAAGAGAAAGAATAATAAGAAAAATAGGGAAAGCGAGAGAAATGAAGCGAGAATGACGATGTAGAATTAGTCTCCAGGGACTGAAGGGAAATGTGTGTAAGAAGGAATAAAAAGGGACAAGAAATGAAACGTGAGACATTACCATTCGATTGACTTGATCACCCAAGAACAACGTGTTCACGCCATCAATGTAATGGCCGTCGGTCAAGCTATTTACAAAACATGATGGGGATGCCCCTGCCCCTTAACGTCCAATTCCCCCCAAAGAAGAATGATGGAATAGAGAAATTGAGAAAGAATTCCAGAAGAGAGAGAGAGAGAGAGAGAGAGAGAAAGTGAAAGAGAAAGAAAGGGGACAAAACCGGGAAAAATAGAGATCCCCCACATTTGACCGTCTTTTGATGAAGAGGAGCGTGACAGGGAGTGGGAAGACGAAAAAAACTTGGGAGGGTGAGCGGGAGGGTTTGAGAGAGAATTATGGAGTCATTCAAGACTCCTTTTTTCTCACTCTCCCCCCTCTTCTCCCGCTAAAGTCTAAGCGACTAAAGTTAGGCGGCGGATATTACCAAAGTTATAAGCCTCTAACTTGGCGTAATCATCACCTTGGCAAAAGTTTTTGACTCGAATCATTCTCTCTCTCTCTCCCTCTTTCTTCCCCGGCCTTTTCATCGGTATCGCAACTTCCTTGGATTTTTTTTTCGGACAGAAATAGAGAGGGAGAGAGAAGGGAGAGTGAAAGCCTGAGACTTACCACAGAAGACGAGACAGATGTGCTCAGAGAGCACGAGAGACATAGAGCCAAAGATGCGAGACAAAATGATGCAAAATGTCGCGAAGAGACAAAATGAAAGAGTGGAAAAGTGACAACTCGGAAAATCCAAAGAAAGAGAGAGGGAGTGAGGAGCACCATACAGTAGAAACAGAGACAAAAAAGGAAAAACAGCAGAAAAAAAGAAAGAGAGACAAAATGATAGAAAGAGAGAAACGATGGGAAGAAACAGGAAGAGAAAAACCTGAAGAATAAAGAGGAAAAGAGAAAAATGGAAAGAAAGACAGACAAACCAAAGAGAGATGTGAAAATAGAGGACAGAAAACAGATAAAGGGAGGAAGAGAGAGGAGAAAAAACAGATGGGTGAAAAAAGAAACTCCGTCGAAAGCAAGAAGAAATAACAAAGAGAGAAAATCAAGAGAAATCAAAAATGATAAAGAGAGATAGAAAAAGAGAGGCGAAGAAAGAGGAAGAATAAGATGGATCGGGAGATCAGAACGCGAGCCACAGGGGAAGATAGAGGGAGAGATAAAACGAGAGACGAAATGGAAGAAAGAACGCGCGAGACAAAGAGAGATACAAAAAGTAACAGGAAAAGGGAGAGACAGAAAGAGAGGACATGAAAAGACGGAAAGAGACAAAGAGAGATAAGAGCAAGAGATCGACGTAAAGAGAGAGGGAAAAAAGTAAGAGAACGAAAGATAGAAAGAGCGAGACATCAAAACAAGAGAGCAAAGGAAAGAGAGAGATGAAAACAAGAGAACTAGGGAAAGAATGGGAAAGTTAAAAACAAGAGAACGAGGAAAAGAAAGAGAGATAAGAGCAAGAGAACGAGCGATAGAAAGAAAGAGAGATAAGAAGGATAGAATGACAAATATGACGAAATTTAGATATAGCAAAGGGATAAGAGCAAGAGAGAAACAAAAAGAAAGAGATAAGAGCAAGAGTGCAACAAGGAGAAAGACTGATAAGAGCAAGAGAGCAACAAAGAAAAAGAGAGATAAGAGCAAGAGAGCAACAAAGAGAAAGAGAGATAAGAGCAAAATAGCAACAAAGAGAAAGAGAGATAAGAGCAAAAGAGCAACAAAGAGAAAGAGAGATAAGAGCAAAAGAGCAACAAACAGAAAGAGAGATAAGAGTGAGAGAACGAGAGAGGGAAAGAAAGATGGGGAGCAAGAGCTTGAGAGAGAAAAGAGTAATTAAAGAACGAGACAGAGAAAGGAGAGAAAAAAAGATAAATAGGGAAGGATAAACAGAGAAAGAAAGAACAAATTTATTGAGAAAGGAAGAGGGGAAAATGAAGAGAGCGAGGTAAAACAGCGAGATAGGAGAAGAAAGGCGGTGAATCGAAAGAGAGAGAGAGAGAAGGAGGAAGGGAGAGAGAAAGAAGGACATTAGAACTACATCGTAGTACCAACGAAGTCGAAAAATAAAAAAAAAGTTGGTAGTAAGATTTTTTAGGGGGTCCGGTCGGATTATTATGTGACACTACACCAGCACATAATCGTCTTGTCAATGAGCCATTACCTCCTGGAAAATGGGAGGAAGAAACCCAACAAAAAGGAGAGCATGTCGTTGTCGACAAAAGGAAAAAAAATTCTTTCCTTCACACACAAAGTCCAACTTTTATTTCTTTCGTGTTTTCTGTCAAAATTGTCAAAATATCGCACCCTTCTCACTTTCTCCCCGTGAATACTTTTAGCCCTTGTAGAAGATACAAGCCGGGGGAAAAATATGGCTTGTACTTCCTTGTAACACCGTATAAAATACGTTGATGGTCCTTTGCCAGCTTCTTTTTTTTTTGTTCTATCACCCACCATTTCCTCTTTTTAGAGCTCGCAGCCTCTGGCTTTTCCTGATGTTTCCTTTTACATATTCTATGGGGATTCTTTCCTAGCTCCTTGCCGTAATACGGAAGGCTCTCATCCATATTTTTTGTTCACCTTGGATTTCTACATTTGTCTGTATGCTCTAATTCTTTTTTTAGTCTGTGAGTCACTTTCTATTTTCCCCTTGTTCTTCTCTCTATTTTGTTTTTTTTTACACTCCGTAATACTATTCTTCTTTCCCTTATCCACCTTTTCCTTTTTTTTCTTGTCCTTTTTCTTCCTCATTTCTTTATTTCTATATACAGATAGTACAGCCATTGTTTCGACATTTACCTCTTTGTGTGTCCCTTTATCACTATTACAAGTATGCCCGCGCCGCCTAGGACCGGAAACAATTCAGCTCTATATCACCTGTTTGTTTAATGTATATTAAGAATAAATAAAAATTATTTATGATACAAAATTTGAATGTATAAAAATTATAAATGATGACGTTCTGATTATGAAGTTATTACACGAGACGCCTCGGAACGGTGTCCCCCGACAAGATTTGCTTTACAGACGAACTATAGATTATCTATAATCTATATAATACTATCATCTCTCTGTATCCTTTTCTGTTTTTCCGGTATTTTCTTGTCTATTTCTGCATTATGTCAATGTCGCTGACGTCTTTGATAATTGCTCTCCATTTTTTTTACCTCTCCCTCGTACCTTTTAATGTGGCCCGTTCTTCTCTTTTCTTGTATTTATTTGCTCCATTCATCCCTTGCAACCCCGAATTCCTTCGCTTGCCCCATGACTTTAACGCTAGCCTCCGTCTTCATCCTGTACAGTGAACATGCATCCTCCTTTCACACGAGCTTCAATGTAATAAAAGGTGGAGGAAGTTCCACCGTATACATTTCATCCGAAAAAAAAATCAAGGCATACTGAAAAAAGCCTATGAGATAGAATGTAAGGAGTAAGATGAAGAGAGAGAGAGAGCGAGAAAAAAAGAGAGAGTTTTTAAGATGAAAGTCTCGATATCAACCCAAGTTTGGTACTTAATAAGTTGTGGCAAAGTTGGCAATGTCATTGCACGGCAATTTAGCACAGGTCTCGGAACATAAATTCAGCCCCAACGAGAGAATGAGGATTAATCCACTTGATTCTTCCCCATTTTGTTCCCTCACATATACACCTCCCTTCATGGAAGCGGGAGAACTTGAAAGAAAGCCGAAGAGAAAAAAACGAAAAAAAAATAGTGACACCGAGAAAAAAGTCTCGTTTTATATTCACGGGCATTTCCCTTTCCACAAACTCACCTTGTAGTAAATAATTGTTTCAGAAAACCCGGGAGAGAAAGCAATAAGGAGAAAGTTGGAGGAAAAAAGCTACAATTGTGAAATCTACAATGGTGAAAGTCAAGAAAATCCTAAATAATAATAATAAAATTCTAACAAACTTCCTTGGAAAAGTAAGGGATTGGGCAATATCAATTATTCCAGACTTCCGGGAGGAAACTGGAAATTTTAACCAAAACATCCCCGACTAATCAGATGCTCAAGGGCAGGGAAAGCCCGAAAATTTACCCAAGGAAAAAGGGACAATTTGAAGAAAAATATGTGAATGCATAGATAAACATGTGGGAAGGCCCAGGGAATGACTTAGAAAATAGGGGCAAAAATGGGAGAAAGGGAAGGACCAGACAAAAGGGAAGACATCATTAAGGGAGAAAGTGAGTATAAAATAAAACTTAGGCGAAATACTGGGGAGAAACTACTTGAGATGTAAACGACGCCAGTCTATTGGAACTCCATTGACGGTCATCAGCACCATTTCTTACATATTCATTAAAAGGGAGGGAATGGGGAGACAAGAGGAAAAAATCCCCTTAATACTACATATACTCCGAATAAAATTACACTAACTTTCCCTCGCCCATTCAACATTCTCATCTCTCTCTCTCTTTCTCTCTCTCACTTTCTTCCTCTCTCCATCTTTTTTTCTCTCTCTCCCTGTCTATTACACACATACGAACATGAGTGCTTAAGTGGTCCACGTTACATTTGCTCAGAGATTACTTTTTACTATAATTGGAGACAGTCTCTTTCTCCTATGCTCTTTCCCTCCCTCACACCACTTTCTTTATGACCGTTTCTCTGCTTCTGACTAAAGAGGGGGGAGTTCTAGCCCAGTAATTTGCTTGGAAATGAGTGCGGAATGAGGGATTTGGAAAGAAATGGGGAGAAAAAGCGCGGGAGATACTGTGAGGGACAGCGAGACAGCAATAGAATTATATCTCTTTAAAGAGACAGAAAAAGAAAATGAGAGAGAGAGCAATATAAACAGGCAGAAAGAGCAACTGAAAAGACAGAAAGAGAACAGTAAATCAGACAAAAAGACAGAAGGAGAAAAAGGGAATGAGAGAGAAATAGAAAGCAAAGATCATAAGAGAGAATGAGAGAACATAAGAGAGAAGGGCCGAGAAGAAGAGATAAAGAGGGATACTTAGAGAGAGAAAGAGGTAGGGAAAGATAGTGAGTATAAGTGAAAGGTTGAGAGAGAATGAGAGAGAAATAGAGAGTAAATGTGAGCATAAGAGAGATTGAGAAAGAATGAGAGAAACAGAAAATTAGAGCGAAAAAGAGAGAATGAGAGCGAAAGTAAGTGAGAGAGAGGAACAGAAAGAGCTAGCGAAAGAGAGAGAAAGAGTGAGAAAGAGAGAGAAAGAGAGAAAGTGAGAGAAAGAGAGAGAAAGAGAGAGAATGAGAGAGAAAGAGAGAGAAAGAG
>JAQGBT010005145.1:0-14936 GCA_034698585.1 Disparrhopalites patrizii
ACAAACAAAAAATTATTACGACACCACATACAAAGTTATGATTTGATTGAATGCGAGCTTGAGAGAGAGAGAGAGAGTAAAGACTGCCGTGTGTAACGCTTATTATGCTGCAATGTGGTTAAACAGAGCTATTTTGCACCCCTTTGCGTCCATGACAAAGGGTTGTGAGAGGCAAGAGGAACTTGCTCTCTTAAATACCCCTATGGGTAATGACTAAAAAGAGAGAAAGAGCAAGGAGAGGAGGGATGGAGTCATATTAACAATATTTCATAAAGTTTTTATAGTCAGTTGAGGATCATATAACCAGAAAAAGACTTAATGAGCACATTAAGAGCAAACTTTTATTTAATTGGGTCGGGAACACCTCCATGGAAATGGTAGGTCCTCTGTGCATATAGGATGCATTTGGCTGATTGCCTCCTTCTCCTTAAGACGAAATGCATGACTGCGGAGAATATAATTTTTTTTTTTGCCACAGAGCGTAATAAGTTGTATCTTTACGGTTAATATGTAATACAATTACTATTACACCACCACCTCCTTATTACATGACTTGTGCGGCACCACTTACAGTAGAAAGAGATGAAAAAAAAAGTCTTTTTAACCAACAACAAGGATAATTATGGGTAATAAATGATTTAATTTTACTTTGCACATAATTGAGAGAAACCTATTATTACTAGCCAGAGGAAGGTCTGTGTCATTCTCCATTCTCCATGGTGGTTGGAGCATTCTGATTTGACAGGGTCCCGTGCCAGTCTATCAAAAACATGGGAGTCCCCTTGAGATTTGTGGAGGATCCTGAAATTATCCAGTTATTAATGGGCTGATATATTTCGTGGGTTATACATTATATAGTTATAGAATGTCAATTAGTTATTTGAATTTTTTTTCTCCTTTTGGTTTAAGGCACTTTTAATGTTTTGGTTTGAACTATTGTCCTACTCATTATCCCCTGTTATTAGCCCTTGACTAGGAGTTTGTGGAATGCTTTTGTAATGGTGCGGCTATGATGTAACTTTTTTTGACTATGACTTTTTCTCCATTTGCTTATGATCTTTCACAAAGGGGGAGACAAAGAAAGAAAAAAAAACGCTGGGGAGTTAATGAAAGTTTTGTTTGAACGCTGTTTGTGAGGAAAGAAAGGGTTGCTTGTGCCTTGTTTCACTATATGTAAATATTTTTTTTTTATCATTATCCAAATGTTCTACATGGACATGTTAGTAATCCCTCCTGTGGTGGATGTTTCACAGTGATCATTTGTTCCTTCTTGCTGATAAGAGAGGAGATATGGGGGGAGAGGTAATTTGGCAAAATAACTGGAGCTGACTTATCACGAGTTTGAATCTTTTGGACTATTAACCACTTACAACAGCTGTGGTTTGGTGGCATACAGTACTACTTATAACTTCTTTTTGGGAAGGGTGCAATCAATTGTTTCTGAGAAGGAGAGGAATCGGGGTCAACCATGGTCATAATAATAACCACCTGCTAGTACGTGGTACTCTGTTTTTTTTTATTCACATGCATTCTCGCACTTGATGAAACTTAAAAAAAAATTTTGTCAATTACCCAAGAGGGAAATGTGGAAGGGACATTGTCATATTTATTTGATCGTTCCAAATAAAAAAATAACAATATTTTATTTTTAATATTCTTGTTCCTCCACCATCCAAGCATTTGTTGGGATCGTGCTTGGGACAGAATTATTTTCACCTCACGTGTTTATTTTGGTGTTGGGACGTCTTGTTTTTTTTTTGCATGTTGTACGGAAAAAAAATTGTTTTCGTGAAGGGAAAGGGTTGGTATAAAGTTTCTATTTTTAGACACGTTTTATGAAGGCTTGTCAAAATATTTTTATTGACCTTTCTGAAAATAGCGAGGGGGTAGCTGAACGTGGTTGGTGGAAGGGAGGCTGGAGTTGGAGGCCACCACCGTCCTGGTTTATTATAAGTAATGCATTCTTCGGAACTTATACGCGTTTCTTCCGGCTGAGGAAGACTGACACATGACTCTTTTTACTCACTACCTCACTTTTCACTGGAATCCCCAGGGAAAAAGTTCATGGTTACTTACTAACAAGGCTGTCGCTGTGACTATTTTTAGTTTAATGAAGAAGGAGAGAGAGAGCTTTTTCAGGGAAAATCAAAACGGTGTGTAGGATTTGGTTACGCTTGATGGTCCTGGAAGCTTTCTCCCCAACTATTTCCTTCCTCGTCCACGCCTATCTCTTTACCCTCATTTCCTTTATATGTCTCTCCCGCTTCTTTCGCTCTCTCCCGCTTGTACTGTCTCTTTCTCCCCAATTATCTCCCTCTCGCTGACTTTTATGTAATCTGCTTGTCGCTTTCTCTCTTTTCTATCTTTATTGTTTAGTATCTCTTTCTCTTTTCTTTCTCCGTTTATGACTTTCTATCTTCGTTTTCCCTGTCTCTGTCTCTGATTGTCTCTCGTCGTGTTTTCTTTCTCCCTCTCTGACTTTGTCTCCTCGTTTTTCCTTTCTCCGTCTCTGACTTTTCCTTGTTTTACCATTCTCCGTCTCCGTCTCTGACTTCCTCTTTTTTTGTTTTTCCTTTCTCCGTCTCTGACTTTCTCCTTTTTTTTCCTTTCTTCGCCTTTGACTTTCTCCTTTTTTTTCTTTTCTCCGTCTCTGACTTTCTCCTTTTTTTTCCTTTCTCCGTCTCTGACTTTCTTCTATTCGTCCTTCACTGTCTTTCTCTTCCTCTTCCTTGTAAATTTCTCTGGTTGATTTTCTTGTAAATATCTTTTTTCAATTTAATAACTCTTACTCTTTTCTTTAAAAACAAGTATAAGGAAACAAAATTTTGTCTGTGTCTTCCTGCCTTCTGTTGCATAGGTAATTCCTATTTTTTGTCTCTTTCTCCTGTGCGTATTCTCTTTTATGTGGGAATTTATTATCTTGCACTTTCATGTGCAAGTTTTTTTTCTCTTTTTGGTTCCAGATTACTCATTCATGTGTGAGTTTTGTCTTTCTTTTATTCGTGTTTTCTCTTCGCTTTTATGTCGAATTTTCTCTTTCATGTGTGAGGGTTTTCTTTCTCTTTTATGTTTGGTTTCTCTTTTTTTTGTATATTTTTTCTCACTTCCTTGTGTGTGTTTGAGGTTTCTCTGTCTCTTTTATACATGGGTTTTCTCTTTTCTGTGAATTCTCTTTAGTTTGTGTCTTCCGCTTGAGTTTTCTCTTATTATTTTCTTTTTCTTGTCTTTCTCCTTTAATTTGGTCCTTTCTTTGTTTCTCCTGCAATTTATTCTTCTTTGGTGACTTTCGTGATCATCTCTCTCTTTATTACCGCTTTGACTCTTTCTCCAGTTGTATCTCTGAATCTACACTCTTGTGCTTTCTCCCGCTCTTCCTCTTTACCTGACTCTTTCTCTCTTCTTCCTTTCTCCCTTAGCTTGAGCTCAGCACTCTTCCTCCCCGCTCTCAATCTTTCCATTGCCATCTCTCACTCTATCTCGAACCCAGGAGTCGGAGAGGAAAATGCTTTCATGTGTATTTACCCCACGTGGAGTGAGTTATGTGAGGAGATCACGCAAATTCCAGGAGTCGTGTGAGCTGTTGCTGTTGCATGATGATGCTTTCACCGAATCGTTTTCATTTCGTAAATTGTAAAAAAAAAAAAATAAGGGAAAAGTCCATGGTTGTATGACGATGTGCTCATGTTTTATATGTCCGTAACATTGACTTGTAATCCTTTTACGGAGAATGAAAAGAGGGCTAGTACCATGTACTTCCCTCCTTACATTTAAAAATACATATGTATATTCTTCTGTCATTCTCTCAGCCCTGGTGTCCTTGCAGTAACAAATCTGTTTGTTCATTCTTCCTTCGGTATATTAAACAACCATTAACAACGGAATTTGTATTGGTTTTACTAAAAAAAACTCGTATGTTTACATATACGTATTGATACTAATACATCCTCTTAATGGCAGCTTACACTCATGAAGTTGGTTTTTTTTTTTGTAATATCCAAATGATCCGCTGGCCATCAGGCTCATGCGGAGCACATGAACATTAGTATATATTTTTGTACAATAATAATATATCTCAATTCCCTTCCTCTAAAGGGAAATAAAGGAGCATGTTCTATTGAAAGTAACTGGGTAATAATAGACATAATTTTGTTTGAATGCTCACATGCTCACTTCCTCCTCTTGTAATGAGCTTGCTTCCCCACAGGAAATCGTTGAAAGGGCAAACTTTTTCCGGAGAAAGCTAATAATCGTCCCAAGTTTTTGGCCAGGGTTTTTCCCGCTGGATAAAATCATGGGAGACAATACGTAATAATGGATCATTTTCGTGGGGGGAAATGGACACATTCCATTTTCGTACTTTCATTTATTTGGAAGCATTTTTTTGTAAATATTTTTCTGGACTTTAGTTACATGCTCACGGACTTTTCTCGCATTGGGAATACTTTTTTTGGGGGGGGGAATGTGGAGCTTTGAAGAATGTAAATGCTTTTTCAAAGTCGTTTATTTACTTTCCTCCCAGCATTATGAGACATGCGATCTCTTTCTTTTATCTTCTTTTAAGCATGCAACTTACGTAGTTTCCCTCCTCCCATTTTGCAATGTGCGTGCTCACATTTTTTGGAATGTCTCACTACTTTTTCCTTCAACCAAAAACATGTTTTCTCGAATATATTTGTTTTTTTTTATACAAAAACTGGAAAAATTTGTCTATTGAATCAAGTTACCAAAATAACGTTTGTGTCCGTTTATCCAAAAATAACAAATATGCAGTGTCACTTTTCGTCCTGCTTTTTCTGGAGAAAGGAAAAAAGAAAGTCGTAGGATCTTTTGGGGAAATGGAATAGAATGGTGGGTGGAAATTAATTTGAAAGTGTCACAATTTGTGATCATTTCATAAGACACGAAAATCGATCCGCTATATTGGAAGACACATGAGAATAAATGACTATTCCCGTCCATACAAAAAGAACAAAGTCCCTGGGAAGACTAAAAGTCCCATTATTTCCCCTTCAATGGAACCACCCAAGTCGGAATGCATTTAATAAAGGTGTGATTAACTACTCACATAAAGCACATGTCAATCAACTCCACAAAAAAAAATTGTCTCACGAATGAAGTGTATTTTCAACATGTCAGCTGTATTTGTTTTCATTACGACTTTATATTGGTATTGGCGTGGCAAAAAAAAAAGTAATGATTCCCTGGACTGGCTGTCAGAAGCATCTGTGTACAAGCAGACAATGGTGTGATAACAATGTGGGAAAACTACTGTGTGACACGAGAAATTCACCACATGTGCCATTAGTACTATTCTAATATTGCATATATGCATAGTTTTATTGCAAATGCAAAATGCAACCAATATTTAATTTAACCCTTCCTCTTCTAATAAAAAATAAAACCAACGAACACAATTCTCGTATTTCCACGATTAGAAACATGCAAAAATAATTAAGTCCTTACTTCATTTTTTTTAAACAAATGGCAAAATGCACGGAAAGGTAAAAAAAAAAAACATGTAATACATATATAGCAAAAAGGTTTTTTAGAGAAAAACTGCACAATTATAAATGAACTCTTTAATTTCTCAGCTCCGGATGTAATGTTGATCAATGTCACTAACGTTTACAAAATATTTACTTGTAAAGAATCGCTGTCTAGGCGTTTGCATTATTACCTTTCCATACACTAATTCCTCTTACAACAATCAAAGGACATTCTTGTGAATGAATACTGTATTGATGCCGTGTACGTAATATGTATTTGATAGCTACGGTTTCCAGATGCGGAATCATACACGAATCAACACGGGGAATTATACTTGAAGCTTTTATTAGTATTTCGTTCGGAAGTTGGAGAAAGACTGAAGATTTTGGCGAAATGCATTACAACAGCAATAATTAAATGCATTATATATAGTATGCAATATTTAAGAAATTTGGAGGGAATCCGTCGATTCCAAGGGTATGTTGCATTCCGTTAAATGCTAACGTTAGTAACATTCATATACATATTTTATTTGTATACATATGTATTTGTATTGTATCATCCCAATACAAAACCAGTCCAAGAGCACAGATTGGTCCTTTGTAAGCAAATAATAATAATTATATTTCTCCCAATTTATTACGTACAGCAATTGTTTTTGTCCCCCACGGCTTTGGGGTTAAAGGGCAGAAGTTGTCAAGCTCAATGAAGACGCACCTGTGTCCATATATTCTGGAAGACTCCCAGTCGTCGGACAATGTATGGAGGAGATGGTAATGGCCTTGAAATATTTACACCCTGCTAATGTTACAAGGAGCTCCTTGAACAAAAATTAAAATTGTCTACTTAGCAGAGATTCCCTAGAGAAAACCAGTTGATATGAGGGAGTGAATTACAGAGGAATGATCTGGTACATGGAGTCAATAGACAATACATGCTAGTTAGTCCACCTTGTCATTTCTACACTAATTTATATGGCTTTTCGTGGTCTTTCTCGTTACAGTCCATTACAGAGCCCAATGGTCATCCTTCTTTATATTTTTTATTCATAGAGAATTGGGAACGGTAGTAAAAAAAAAAAAATAAAGCTCATGTGGTTACATCTGCATGCACACCAGCAAGTTCAGGTAATAAACCATATGTGTGGATGGAATCGTGGACGCAGAAATGATTGTTACCGTAACCAGTGAGTACATCAAATAAAATGTATGGCAAATAAAATAACCACAATAATAATAAAACTACACACAAAGTCCCAACTGTCCCACCGTGATTTGTGGCTCTGGCACACTCATTATTGGAGAGACTTGAGAGAGCGTAAATAAATGAAGGTCTCTTGCACATAAACAATTACATCGGACACATTTAAAGGGAGAGAGAGAGAGAATATTTGAACCTGTAGGCACTCCGTCGTTTGCACCTCATAAACTACGCATGTATTAATTGGGAATTCGTGTCCGACCACAAGAATTAATGGATTATCCTGAAACCATGTATGCATTTTTTTAATATGATTTGGTTAAACTTTTAAAAATTGGAAGTCTATAAACAAGTTAGTGGCACAGGATTATATTAGTATTCGGGGGAAATTGGTCTCGCAGTAACTTTTTCATCTTCATAATCTTTTTGTGTCCGACGTGTTTTTAAAATTGCATTAACTTTTAGGAGTTTCCCATAATTATATTTTTGTAAACCGTGCTGACCTTTACCATTAGCAGTATTAAAAAATTACCAATGCCGGAAACAGGGGAGTAAGTGCATACGGATGTACATACGTATATGTATAGGAATCGTATATACATTGTTTATATGCACCAAAGACTCGTTTCATTAGTGTACCTTGGGGGGTAATCAAAGAAATGGGAAAAATTGATCAGTAATAAATTACAAATTTAATGGAAGCCCAAGCACGTACAATAATGTCGTCTCGGATGAAACTGTGTAACACAAATGTATGGGTTGACCTAAATCTCCACATTTATGATATCCCCATATTCCAAAGGTCAATTTTGGGCGAATTCAAGAGTTGTCATCGAAGGGACTTGAACATACATTATTTAATTGTCAAAGCAAGTGAACACATTTAAAAGGGATGGGACTGTGGACACAAACATGGCTCGTTTTATATCATTTAATTTAGAGGCAGAAGGCTCGTCCCTTTTGGTTTAGCTCATTAGTATTCTTGTGAGGACTGTAAAGAAATTGAAATGAAGCAGATTTTTTTCCCACTTATGTCCTCTAGTAATATGTATGAGGATTATAAGATAAATTAGCGCAGTTTTTCCCTCTGGGAAGTGATATAGATTCCTGTGGACAGTAAAATTATACAAGGTCAATTTGGACATTATTATTTTTTGTTCACAATATACTATTGTCAGTATTAACATTTTAATACTTGGGTTGCCGAGGAGTCAGTGGGAAAAATTGATGTTCAATCCAACTGCAATTCAGGATTGAACATGTCTTATTATAGATCTATATTTTTTCTCATCCTTTCTCTTTCTTCCTTTTTTCCTCTATAATCTGCATTCCTCTCGTCCTCTCTATCTCTCTTGGAACGCTTTCTCGGTGCGTTTCTCTCTTTTCCTCTCTTTCCGCTCTTTTTATATTGACTGTCTCTCTTCCTCTCATTCTCATCCACTTCTCTTTATCCTTCTCTTCCTTTCTCTTTTTCTCCCTCGTCCCCTCTCTTTTCTCTGAGGCATTGCTTTCACGTGCTCACCATAATAACAAGAAAAAACTATGCACCAAATGTGCAAAGGTTATGAATACAATAAAACTGAAATGGATATTATGACTGCATATATCCACATCACATATGCATACCCCCAGAGCGTGCACATATGTTTGTATAGGAAATGATGAATGAACCGTGTAGTTTCATATCACCGTTGGATTTTAATTGAGTCGACTAATTGCACGGCATACTAATAGTAATATACCTTGTAGTTGATTTGCTTTTCAATCTATCAACATTAGGGCATGAACAGAGGGGAATTTTTTTTTTTAATTCCTCCTCGACCTGTGTAAATACAATGTCTACAATGGTGGTATAGTTACACACGTGGCAAATTTATACATACATAAGTAGGTATGTACATATAGGCATACAATGTTTTCTTTGTAAAGTATTTCTTCCCCTCCTAATAATCCTTCGACATACAAAAAAAAAAGTATACTTATTCCCTGTACACGATACGACTTCACTGTCCTCCAATGCCCCCTCTTTCTAAATGCATTGAAAGGGTGCGAAGGAACAATAAAAAGTAAATACGTAAATACATTATTATTGAACTACTTCAAAGTCATAATTAAACTGGTGCCCAGAACTCTTATCATGTGCTTATGGACCTCCATTTTCATCCATGCTTCACTCTTCCAATCATAATCCTTGTCAACAAAATTTCCATGACATTGTGAGGGAGACAACAATCATAAATTGTGTGATCTCCTACTGAAATACATGCAATGAGTCTGTGTACACATCGGTACTCAATCATGAGCAAGATATAATTTTGTAGCACTGCAAATTACTATGATAAATATTAAATATTCTCAAAATGGGAAATATGTATCTCATGCAGAAGGGAAAATGTGGTGAAATGACAGGTGGGATATTATGAACAGATGAAAAAGACCATTTCATTTCCCATCGGCATTGACAGAGACAAAAAAAAGCGAAAGAATTCCGTTCTGCAAATGATTTCCTTCACGGCTTCCGAACTCCATTTAACTGGGAATGTATGGATTAAAATTTAATTTAATTAATAATAAATTCATGTAGAATTAAAATAGTGCAAGGGAGAAACCTTCGTGCATTTACTGAATCATTCTTCCAACAATTTATCTTTTTTTTTTATTACTTTTATTCCCATGATTTGACACTCTCGTTGATGGAGAGAGTCTCGAGAATTGTACTTGTCATTACCTCAAGCGAGGATGTCAGTAATAAGCCAAGATTTCTTTTTTTGCCGTTGAAGAATACAATTAAGCCCTCACTTTACATTGTGGCTCCTTGATAAAGACCAGAAGGATATGATTATTCTCTCTCTCTCTCTCTCTCTCTACAAAATAGAAAGGGTTATCCGAAGTATTTGCCACCTCGTCTTCTTCAAGAGCTGCCAAAAATTTTACAGATTTAAAACAAAATTGTTTCATGTAGATCCTTACCCCTTACACCGTTGGTGTCTGCCTAGACAATGGAACAGAAATCCACAGGTGGAACGAATGTAATGTGCTGAAAATGAGTAACAATAACAATGTTTTTTTTCATTTGGTTAACATTATCATCATATGGATGACGTCTGTATGACCTGTGACCTTGAACAGCCTTGGAAGAAGGTTTTACATTTTTTCCTTCTCCGCATACTTGATGTATGTAGGTGTGTTGGAAGCAAAATTAAAAAAAATTCCTGTCGACAGATTTTTATATAATACAGGTGCATTATCACTATTATGATTGTCCATATGTTTTCCTTCATCAATATTATTTTTATTATGATGGAAAAAAAAATAAAAATGAACCCTTAACAGTATATTCATGGGGGTGCAGCCTTCAGTTATCACCCCCTTTACAAGTCATACAGAGTGAAAAATAATAATGATCATAACAATTGCTACCAATACTCCTTGAGAGTATAGTACGTGCAACATTGCCATTTCTATACTTTAACCACACATTTCATCTAACCATTTTGAGTGCGTGCTAATGCTAGAATGTTAGCACTTTGTATGCTTCATAATTTTTTTTTTCAATAAATTCCTTACGTTTGAAATTCATACAATGGAGAGATTCGGCATCTTCATTAAGAGATTGCACATACTGTACACAAATTGGCTCGAGTCCATGTAAGTCATCTCAACAATCAAAATGACACTGGAGTGTGGGGTGTCACTTTTCTTTCAATGAGAAGTATTCAAAGAAAAAATATTGTCATCATCAGAGCTGAACATGGTAAGATCCAATCTGATCTCATTGGGGATCATTACAAAATGTTCATTGATGATTTAAGAAAATCCCATTCTCAGACCACTCACTCTGACAGTCTTTGCATCTTAATATTCCAATCACATACCTATACGAACATTTTTTTTTTTACCATGTGTTGTCTGTAGTCTGTGTACAGGGAAGTCTTACATTGTTAAAGGGATTCAAAGTGATTATTATTTATTTGTTGAAGTCATTCCACTCACAAGTCTTCCACCATTGTTGTATACAGGAATGCCTGTATGTCCTTCGAACCTTATGTAATGCTAAATATCCAATCCTGCGTAGACATATACACACATATGTATTCCTCCGTACCTCTACTATTATTATGTGCATTGTAAATATTTCCTAACCCTATTATATATGTATCACGGGAATCCGTAACAACCCTTTTCTGCAGTAATTAAAAGGGCTTAAAAAAGACACGGTGGCAAGTACGAAAAACATGTGTAGGGATTCAATAAGAATTCTCCCTGGGGGTCCCCACCCAATTCCATTCTTCCCTTTGTTCTATCATTTTTTTTTTATGGATTGGAAAACAAGCCTTAATTAGTACAAATCTCTCTGGGTGCTTCACATGTCCACCTGTATAATGGCCGTCTCATCCCAATACATTTACTCTCATTAGAGCAATCACCGTATTCCTCCTACCTACGCCTGGATGACCTCATTAAGCTGACCTTTACTAATAGTGCAGGGAGCTGACACAATTCAACTCATTTCCCCCTAAACATTGATGTCGTTTGGATTTTTTTTGTGGAAAAAATGACTAAAATAAAAATGACTATAATAATGATTTCCCAATGGTTTTCTCGCTAATATAATAATGTCAATAATGGACATTTTTGCAATGATGGCTTGAGGTGAGAAAAAAAAGGGACGGGAAATCCTCATGTGTTACCTGTCACCTTTACGTAACATGTCTCATAAATACTGGCAGCCCTTGGTTCCCCATTTTAACAGTCAATAATAACGGTTTGAACGGACAATTCCCCTCCTTATAGTGAATAGAAGCAGTAAAGTTAAATGGTTAAAATCATATAAAAAACCGGTAGTTATTTCGGCCGCAGGAGACAGACATATTCGTGGATTTTCCATTCTTTCTTCAAATCCTCCCCTTGGCCCTTAATGGTCTGTCCGTCACAATTTTTTTTGGGAAACATTTTCGTCTGACTTTTGAAGCCGAAATTACCAAAATTATGTATGTCAGTTATTATTAGACGTGGCTCTCATTACTATAATTGTCCGTATGTATATGAATCCTTTCAGTAAATATAAATATAATATCTGCCTGTGAGGGGGGAAAAATAAAATATAAATTCTTTAGGTTAAATCAAAACGTAAAAAACACTTCTTAAACAGAATAAAATGTAAAAAAAAATAGGTTGGATATGAAAATATGTATGGAATGTGGGGGGGGGGGAAATTACATTACGGTATATACGTGGATGGTATTCAATTAAGAACAGCTGCGCGGCACTAAATAAATATTGCTTCACCCCTCTGAAAAACTGTATAATAGATATTAAAAACCAACAAATGAATGTCAACTTTTATTTCCTGGACAAATGTCTTCAAAATGTCTCTGTAGGCCATGCTCATAATGGATTACGGGGACTCCACAGGTATGACAAGGGCGCCTCTCTCCCTCTCTCTCCTCTTCTCTCTAGGGATTAATGGCACCAAAAAAAAAATTCCACGATAATAAATAAAGGAAAATGCATACATTTTCTCCCCATTTCACACATCCAAAGGCAAAATAAATTCTTGTATAAAACTGATGATAATAATAATAACGATGAAGATGATGGTTTTAAACCCACGGTCGGCAGTATGATTGTTATTATTATCATTATTTTCTGAGAGAGAGAGAGACTATGTATATATATGTACATGCCCAAGGAAGCGTCTCCCTAGCCTCCTCTCAACCCTTTCTACAACATAACTGTACATTTCTCATGCTCTCTCATCATGTACAGAGGAATTAGAAAGTAAGTCAGTAAGACGCGGCAGCGCAACCAAGCCGGACGCTTCTTCCTTGTACTCCACCACTTGTCATACCAAAAAAAAAAAAGCAAAGTGTTCAAAAGGTTTGTTTTTTTCTGTGACAGTGTATAGTATTTGTGCCTTTTTTTAAAAAGTAAAGAATTTAAAATAAAGAAAAAACGTTGTAATCACGTAATCAGTAAGCATCGGACTTGCTTTTACACACACAAAAAAAAGGGTTAAGTGAATGTGTGGATTTTGTGAAAAACTTCTCTAAATGTGTCAGTTGTAGTTGTGGAAAGAGAAGCATGAGGCAAGAGTGAAATTTCAATGTGGATTCAATAAGTTTGTAAGTATACTTTTGTGTAAATATTTGTTTTTGTTGTTTCGTTCGTTTTTTTTACCGGAAAAATCCCGTTGTATTTAATGTTACTCATTTCCCTCTCAATTTACCCTCATTTCCCCCTTTGGAGAGAGAAAAAAAATCTGGAGGAAAGAATACTTTCCGGGTCGAAAACGTTTGTTTGTTTCTCTCGTAATTGTTTTTTTTTTACTTCTTTGCTAGGTTGCATTTTAACGCTGTGTTTAGGCTCTTTGGGAAGGAAAGTTTTTAGGGCATGGTTTTTACAGGTATTCCATTGGGTTTTCCCTGCGTTTTATAGGGAGAATCAAACGATTTTTAATCATTTTTTATGTTAGATTGTTATTGTTGTCTTCTCTGGAAAATGTTTGTATACTCTGGACAAGTTTCCGTAATTTTCGGGCTTTTCTCCAGTGTAAACAGGCAACGTTTGTTGTTTGAACTAAAAATCTAACAATTGTGTGGATCACTTAAAATTGGAATTAAATGACATCCACAATTGAATCCAAAAATTTGGGATTTTGGAGCAAAAAAAAAAGGAATTTTATGGTTGACATTTGTGGGCAGGATTTCAAGCTGAGATTCTCAAGCTGAGACTTTGATCAATGGAAAGATTGTGGACGCTCTGTATTTTTGCGAAAGCTCAGCACGCAACAACAGATGGAAGGCATTGTATAGTTTAGCCTTTTTTGTACTTTTTTAGAAATGTATTTCAGTGGCAAAATAATTGGAACATAAAACATTTATGTTTTCTCAATCTCAACGTGAATGCTGAACTCACGAAGACATTTGTGGCTTCGGCGACTGTCAAGTAAAATTGGAATGGCCTTTTTTTCCTCCACTATTCTTTCTCTGTCTCTCTCTCTCTCTCTCTATCTCTCTTCTGAACAATATATCCCACCATGCTCGTGGGTGGATTGGGATCTCAGTTATATTAAAGACAAAAAAAAACAGAGAACTAAAAGGAAAAAGAAAAGGAGAGTTACAAGTATTCTCTCATCCCACCTTTTGGTAGATGAACAAAAAGAAATTACTCATGTATGTATACATATATACCACTTACCTGTTCCTTTATGCATTGTGCCAGCTAAAAATCTCTTCGTCCCCAGCAATTTATAATACAACAAGAGAGAACAAGGGCCGGAGACGTTGATTTTTTTTCTCTCTCTCACTCGTTTTGTTCTTGATTTGTTATACTCTTTTGTGGGCGGTCAGTATATCAAAATGTTCATTGGGCTTCTATATTGTGTTGACAGTTTTGCAACTAAACAAAAAAAAACGCATGTGTGTAGCTATATGCCGAAAATATAATATAAGAAGAAGGTGAGTTAGCACGTGGTTGGTGTCCAACAACAAGATAAAAAAAAGGTGTTGTTCAAATGAAAAAAATATGAGCAAAAGGGTGTCTTTATGATGTATTGATAGCCATTCTGCTTTCATTTATCATGTCCAAAAAAAAAACACACTTTGTGTGGTACTTTTCTTCTTCATTTCAAATACAGAGATATGCCTTCTAAGAGCTTCCTCAAAGCGATCGGTTTTTGTGAGTATTTTCGACAAAAAGAGCAATTGGTTCTTGCCCTCCTTCGTACACAAAGTTTCAAATGGGGGAAAAACAGGGTGGCAAAACCACAATGATTTTCCTTTTGTTGGTGCACTCCTAACTGATATCATTAATGTGAGGGTACATGTGTCTATAATGTAGAGCCACTGAATAATTTCGGATAATAAAAAGGCTGTCTCCTTCACCCGGCTTTTGCTCCCTTCAAAAACCATTTAATTTGATAACTATGAGGTACATATAATATACATGTGTATATACAACAACACGGGGGGAATAGACGAGAGTGATGGATAACTTGTCTCCTTATTAGTCTCCTGTCTGCTAAAATTCTCTGGGATATTTCTGACCCTCCAATGATGGTTTGATATGGCCCTCTGTGACTACCCCAGAAAATGTGTGTGAAAAGGGTTGGTGGGAGAAGTGCGTATGTTTTTTTTGGGGGGGGGGGAGGAGAGATGGAAAATATTTTAATGGACCTTACGTGGCGTTGATAATTGCTTTCTTGCATGATTGCAAATGATGAGAACCCACCCACGCCCACAATAATC
>JAQGBT010005146.1:0-14928 GCA_034698585.1 Disparrhopalites patrizii
TTTTCTATTTTCATTTTCTTTCTTGTCTTGTTCATTTTTCTATTTTCTATTTTCATTTTCTTTCTTGTCTTGTTCATTTTTCTATTTTCATTTTCTTTCTTGTCTTGTTCATTTTTCTATTTTCTATTTTCATTTTCTTTCTTGTCTTGTTCATGTTTCTATTTTCATTTTCTTCCTTGTCTTGTCCATTTTTCTATTTTCATTTTCTCTCACGGCGTGTCCATTTTTTATTTCCATTTTCGCTCTTGTCTTGTTCATTTTTGAGTATTTTCGTTCTCTTTTCTTGTCTCCTTTTGTGTTTTCATTTTCCCTCTTTGCTATTTGAATTTTTTTGTATCTTTATCTATGTACTTCCTTGTTTTGTATTCTTGCTTATTATTATACTATTTGTTTTCTACCCCTTTCACGATCTCCCTGATCTTTCCCTCTTTCTTTCCTTGTTTGTGTTCCCCACCATCTCTCCTTCCTTTTCTACCTTTCCCAATATTCTTCCTTTCTGTGTTCTCCCCGGTCCTGCTTCAAATGTTGCTCTCTCTCTCTCTCTGAACGTTCCCCTCGCGTTCGCTAACCAGAGCAATTCTCACGAATTCAATAATGAAAATGTGGTTAATGAAACAAGTTTATAAATTCTCATGATTCCTCCTCGAACACATAGACAATATGTATGTATACCTACGTTCCTCTCTCTCCACAACCCCGTTTTTTTCCAAAGGGGTTCCAATCCCCCCAATTGAAAGGAGTGCATGTACCTGCAGATAATGTCTAGGCACGGCTAGAACAACGGAGGGAAAGGAATGGGGCATGTATACATACACAATTATATTGCATGTATAAAATATACCAAATCCAAGGGAAAGAAGAAGAAAAAAAATCTAAAATGAAGATCATGTGTTTCTATATGTACATAGTACATATGTATACCCACATATGATATGTGGTTTTCAAGAGAGAGAAAAAAATGGAAGAATATGTAGCACCAAAGATTTCCTTCATCAAGAAGTCAGACAAAAGAGTTTGCTCGTGGAAGTTTGGCGTTTTACGTATTTGATATGTTTGGGAAAGATGAAGACGGAGAAGAGGGAGAAATGAGGAAAAAAATTCTCATGGTGGAAAAAAATACTCTTTTATCGACGGTTACATGATCCGATTTTTACACATGGAGACAACATATTATTAAAAACTTTTTTTTCTAACTTCTCTCTCTCTCTCTCACTTTTCCTCTTTCTCCCCTCCTAATATTCACTCTTCGACTTGTCTTCACTATTTGATCCAAAGGCGACAACTACCTCATGTGTATACATGTACTTCTGGAGGGTTAAAGGAGGGAAAGAGAGAAAAAGTACAATGATAAAAAAAAAAGTTACTTGTTCCTTTCGCTCCATCTCTTTAATAATACCCCTTTGGTAATGCTAAACCGTCCAAAAAGAAGGGAAAAAACAAGGGGATCCACACAAAATAAATAGGGATAAAAAACAAGAAACAAGTTCAAATACACTTGAATACCCGGCATATTGGTTGTGTACGACACTGCCAAAGGTTTTGAATTACGAAAAATTCATATTATCTCCCTTGTCGTTCTTCTCCGTAAATTCTCAACCTACATTCTTTCCCTCCCAATAGATCCTCTCCCCCTTCTCATAATGTCATGTGGGAGCAAGTGGAAATATAGGCTCCTTCTGATGTTCCATAAGGAACCAAAGGACTTTAGGGGTTCTCCCTTTACTCTTCGCCTTCTATCTCTCTCTCTCTCTCTCTCTCTCTCTCTAGACGACTCACTGTACAGGTGACACTCAAGAGAACAAAACCACTTGAACTTATATTGGATTTTGAAGGGAAGAGAAAAAAAACGAGGGGCGATGAGGAAGACGAGAGAATATGAAGAAAAGGACAAGTAGTATAGTAGAAGAAGCCGAAAAAAACCACTATGCTCCCAAGTTTTGCTATCAGTAAATTCGGGAGAAAAAAAAACACACACACATTGGCATTACGTACACATATATCACAGCTGGTGGTGTAAGGAACTGTGAAGGAATCTAAATCGTTTCCCATCCATTTACAAAAGTCAAAAAAATTCTTTGTGCCAGGACGTCAAACTTTTACATTCTTTTTTTTTTCCTCCCTTCCTTCCCTCACTCTTCCCTCTCTTCTTCCTACAAGCCTTTGACACCGTGGATGCTGTAATACTAACCCGAATATGTATTTACCGTAAGACCCGTGGCATGACATGAGAGTGAGTCAAAGAGAGAGAGAGAGAGACACGCAAGTTGTAGTCCTACCCCTACTATTTACTATTGCTACTCCTTCTGTACTCTATTACTACTATTACAGTGATAGAAACAAGGAAACCCGTCCAACTTTTCTTGAGATATACATAAGTTGGAGAATGAACTTCTGTCTCTGTCTCCTTTCTCTCTCTTCTGCGCTCTCTCTCTATCATTTCTCTCTCTTCTATCCCTATTAATTCGCTCTTTCACTCGCACTCTTTCTTGCCCCCCTCTCTCTCTCATTTCTCTCATTTCTCTCTTTTCTCTCGTTTCTCTCTTTTCTCTCGTTCTACACACTGTCTCTTTCCTCGCTTTAATCTCTCTCTTTTCTCTCTTTATGCTCTCTCTCTCTTTTCTCTCTTTATACTGTCTCTGTTTCTCTATGCTCTATCTCTTTTGCTTCTCTTTTAGATGTCTTTCTGTTTTCTTCCTTTTCTGCGCTCTCCCTCCTTTTCCTTCTGCGGTGGTCTCTCTCTCTTTGCCTTCTCTTTCTGCTGTCTCTCTGTCTTCATTGTCTTTTTGCTCTCTCTCTATTTTTCTTCGCTTTCAGCTCTGTCTCTTTGATTTTTCTCTTTCTGCTCTGTCTCTTTGTTTTTTCTCTTCCTGCTCTATCTACTCATTTCTCTCACGCTCTGTTCTCTCTTTCGTTTCTCTCGATGTATTATATCTCTCCCTTTCCTTACACTTTATTAAATCTCCCTTTTCCTTCTTTTTCAAACTCTCTATCTCTCTCTTTCTATCCTTTCTTTCTCACGCCTGATAATATTCCCCTGTATTTACTCCAATGCTAAGAGATTTAAAGGAACTTAGATCCAAAAAGGGATGGTTGCATGGTGTTGTCATGTGAAAAAAAGTTTTTTTTTTAATACGGTACTGCGACAACCCATGGTAAGAAAACAGAATGGTATCGTAAGTGCATTTGGAGATTAACAGGAAGCAGGGAAGGAGCGAGAGAGGAAAAGAAAGAGGGAACTGTGTAGAATTTTTTTTATTGAGATTGAGAGTACTTTTTATCAAAAAAAAAATACTTACGGGCTTAAAGTATTCATTCTTAAGACGTTCACTTGAGAGTTTCCCGTATGACACTCGAACAAGTTGAAGGAGGAGGAGGACATGAGCAGAAGGGGAAAAGAACAAGAGTTTAAAAGAACGGAGTTCTTGATAACAATTTCTCGCCTTTTCTCTCTCTCTCTTTATTTCTCTCTCTCGCCCTCTCTGTCTATCTCTCTTTCTATTCCATATTTATTATTGCTTCCTACTCCAACACACTTGAAAGTGATGCTGACGCACACACACGAGTATACAGAGATTTCTGGGCCTTCTCCCCATAAAAACATCCTTCCCAATTTCTCTCCTGTTCGTCTGCCCCCGAATTTTCAAGTAGTTTGAACTGGTACATTGTATACTTATTACATTTTAGAATTCTCTCTATCTCTCCGACTTTCCCTCTCTCCCTCTCTCTCGTCTCTCTATCTCATTCTCTTCCACTCCTCCAACTCTTCACCCATCTCTATTTTCTTTGAAGCCCTTGAAAAAGCTCTTTAGTGGAAGAGAAAGAGAGAGAGAGAGAGAGAGAAGGGGAAACTATTGTTCTTTTAGCAATGTCCGCACAATCCCCGGAATTAATGAAGTTTCCTCTCACACAACATCCTTCTCTATATAGCTACTATATCTTCTCCATGGAAGAGAGGAAGGAAATCCTCTGGAAGGAGATGGACGACAAACTGTTAATTCTCCTCCTTATCCGTGTGAAGATACAAGAGTTTCACACTTTCCCCTTTTATATCCCGTTTCAACTCCTTTAACCCGTCCTCCTTAATTTGAGGAGGCACCCGGGTGGAATCCCACACGAGGGTAATTAGCACAGTGTAAGGACATATGTACGTATATAGTAGAGAGATGCAAAATCCCTTGTACACCTTTTCCTAGAAAGATTATGTTGAAAAGGGAGAAAAAATCTATGTTCCCTCCTTTCCCCAATGACTTCTTGGTATACTATAGACAGAGATGGAGAATTTGGATCCGGTCCATGCATATATTTTACTGGTTTTCCATGATAGATACATTGCATGTGGCCCGGGGATGTAATAATTGCCCTTTGGATCAATATCACAAATTAAATGGAATGAGGAAGATGCAAAAAGTTGTGTGTTTGTATATATTTATATGTATATTATGCATGCCCTAGAATATCAGATGTTGTTTTTTTTTTCTGGGGGAAATACCGAGATTTCCGCCGACCATAAACGATGTTGGGGGTGAAGGAGCCAGGGCTCGGGGCAAGTGCTTTTATATTGTATTAATAGTAGTTATTAGAATCATAATTACTTACTGCCTTCCCTCCTTGGCTAGGACCACCGTATTACATATATATAGTTGTACATATATATAGAAGCATGAACATATATGTACATATATATAGAAGAATAATGAATTCTCATTATTTACGGAGATGAGGATGCTTTCACTGTCTTTTTTATTTTCTTGGCTCCCCGCTTTTCGGAGAGGATCCAAAACCAACTCTTTCGCTGGATGCTCTCAAAAACGGAGCCAAAAAAAATAAATTTCTCCTTCTCTCTCTCTCTCTCTCTCTAATTACATTCTACCAATGCCTTTGTTTGTTGTATTTATATGGAGGAAGAGCCTTTTAAAGAATGATGCATTAGGCATGGTTTTCGTCAATGAGCTTAAACGGCACCCCCTTTTAAGTGTTATTCATTCAACTCTTTGTTGCCTTGTATTAATTATACCGGCTCCTTTTCTTCTTCTTTTTTCCTCTGCACTGGAAAATGTAGGGAGAGGATCCAGAATATCCAGAAGAGTGTTTGGTTGGTGGAATTGCTCTTGTGGAAGTTATTTTTTTTCTCCCCACCATGAATATGTATGGATTCCTTCCGGCTGGTAGAGCACTTGAGTGATAGGGAGATTATTCCAGGGATCAAAAATTCCCCATGTTTTGACATTTAAATTTCCATTTCCATCAATTTCCTCCCAAAAAGTATCTCTGGAATTTGTAATCTTTCCAGTCAAAGATGAAACAAGCCTTGGAAATGGATGCGTGAGTGGGTTGTATATTCCACACAAGATTTTTCATTTGACTATTTCACGGTTTCTCTTTCTCTCTATTTCTCTTTCTCATCTCTATTTCTGTCTATTTCCCTCTGTTCCTTTACCTGCCTCTTTTTATCACATATTTGCAAAAAAAAAAAAAATGGAAATACACATAGTCAGAATTCCTCCAGTTTGATCTATAGTAAAACCCAGAAAATCCTCCCATGCCATGGAAGCTCAAAAGTAGGGAATTTGACATTCCAATGGCTTCCCCTCCTACTCAGTTGTTTCAGATGTGGTGAAAGGGTTGCTAAAACTCCTCCAAAAGGGAATTTCGCTACATGGCAAGTTAAATTTTTTGGAGGAGAATAAAAATAATTAGCCCTTCAAGAATCTCTCCCCACCATAATGGTAGTCCTTTTCCTCCCATTTGCTCCCCCATTTGAATTCGGAACCTCTTCCATATGCGTATATAGCCTCTGTAGCTAATCTCCATTATGTATATGTATGTATAGATGAAAAAGGAGCTAATTCCAAGATACAATCAAATGCTTGGGCATCAATTAAAGGAGGTAATTACAAGCTATTCCGTTTTGGAAGCCTTCAAAACATTCCCCGGCACTTAATTGTACGTAGTATTCCGCCTCCTATCTAACTCTTTTAAGTGATAATAAAAGACAGGTTGTAAAAAAAAAAATACATTCGGGTGGATTTCATATATAAAGTGTAGAGGATATAGGAGAGTAATACACGTGAGTCAAATTGCCAGAGAGTGATGAAACTGATTCATGTGGGGGAATACTCGGATAATGACACAATATTATACATACAAGTTATAATGGGCTTGGGTCATTTATATATAACACATATACATATATAAAATATAAAATGCAATCTCGAGACATCAGTCAAGTCCATATTGACGGACAGACTAACTCACTTCTATACAGCCACAATAAAATTCTCTCAAGTCTCCCTCTTTCTCAATTTCTCTCTCTCTCCCTGGAGAACCTCGCAATCCCAGAAAGCAGATGGTCCCAGATCTGCCATTAAATTAAATCTATGAATGGAAGTTAGGACCAAAAAAAAAAATGAGTGTCCGAGAATATGTGTAAGAAATGGGCAAAAAGAAATTACCTACAAACATCTCTCCTTTCATAATTCCCATTTTTTTTATCCCTACATGACATTTTTTTTCTACGATTTTTTGCATACATATAAAATGGGATGACATATGTATAATACAGAGATATTAGTACTTTCGCCATACAAAATGGAGTTGATCCCCTAACATATGCGCACATGTAAGGATGTATTCAAAGTTAAATGAGTATTGTTGTCCGTTAACAAGTAACGTCAAGTTCCAAGTGATGACTTTTACAAGTGATGATGATGATTCCGTTGATGATTTTAACCCTTATAATTCCTTTGGATGAAGGTTTTTTTTTTTTATTCTGGAGGGAGTGCGTGTCTATACTTACATATGTGTGGGATAAGACCATATAAGTACTATGTATCCTTTTTACTATTAAAAAAAACCTGTATAGGACTCCACCACATTTTCATGCTAGCGCTTAATCCATCTAAAAACATTAATGGATGCGTCTGCTCTCTATAAAAGCTTCTTTGAAGAATGGTGCATATTGCAGTTATGAAAGAGGAATATACATCTATGTATATATGTATATACACTATATGTATATAAGTATGTCCAAAAAGGTTGGGATGGTAGAGAAGAAGGGGGGAAATTCCTACTCTTTGACTCATCCACCTTCAAAGTGATGCAAGTGTCATGTATTCTATTCAATGTGTGTATACAGCCATACAAGTGGAAGACACCTGCATGAAAAAAATGGAAGAAGGGTTTTTTTCTCTCTCTCTCTCTCTTTCGTCTCTCTGCTTGGAATATATCGTGTATGTTGATGGGACAGGTTTATTTTATACTTATTTTTATTTCCTAGTCCCGAATCGTGTTCCAAATGGCCGTTGTAGTAGTGGAGTAAAGTAATACTCATACATAAAAAAAAAGCCCCCTTTTCAAAGCATGGAGAAGAGAGGGAGGGAGACAAGGAAGGAATACAGTTTTTGGTGGTGGTGTTGGTGTGAATTCTAGCTGCTACCACAGCTTCTCTCCTTTACTTATCCCTCCTCCTCTAAAAAAAAATATAAACTTCTGGTACTCATGCCAGTACTCACTACTATTTACTACGGAGAATTGCTTCCAAACTATGGAGGAAAGGAGTCACGAGAGAGACAGAGAGAGAGAGAGAGAGCGAGGGAGGCTGAGAGCGAGAGAGAAACAGAGAGTGCGAGAAAGACAGAGAGAGCGAGAGAGAAACAGAGAGTGCGAGAAAGACAGAGAGAGCGAGAGAGACTGAGAGAGCGAGAGAGACTGAGAGAGCGAGAGAGACTGAGAGAGCGAGAGAGAGACAGAGAGGGCGAGAGCAAAATAGAGAGACGAAAAACCTCGGATACTGCGTAAGGAAAGAGGGATGGTGTGTAAGAGAGAAAAAAAAAGGTATGTATGCATTCACACATTTGTCCATTACTACTAACCAAACAAACCTTAAGATGAAAAACGACCATCTACGGTTTTAAAGGAGAAGCCAATCTAGGTACGCACATATATACATATATATATATATATATGCATACATATGCAATGCCGTTTACAAAACCCGCACTTTTACACATATGGACTCCGTATCATTGAAACTTTAACCACCGTACAATTTTTTTCTCTCTCTCTCGCCTTCCATGTGTGTGTGTGCTCCAAGCCACAACAAAAATGAAGAAGAAGAAGAAGTAGAAACAATGTGCTGTGAACTTCCAACTCCTTTTTCCATGTACCAAAAGCATTTAAGTATAGCTTGAAGAGATAAAGCTAGAGAAAGAGAGAGAGAGAGAGAAGAGAGAAAAAAATTGTCGATGCAATTCCTCCGTATGCATTTTTTTTACTGCCTCACTACCTCTAACCCATGTACACACACATTTTCTCTCTTTTTCCCATTTACCACGTTAGCTGGTGGAGTCACTCATAACAATGCTCATTCTGAACCATGCTCTTCCCATTCTTTTCAGCTCGTTCCATCTCCAAAGAGAATATTACGTGGAGCAACAAGGTAGCATACGCACAAGAAACACACTCACACTCACATATGGTAGAATTTTATGCAGTTATGGAGGAAGAAATGTGCTCAAGTCACCAACTATTCAAGAGAATGCAGTGAGAGAGAAAGAGAGAGAGAGAGAGAGAGAGAGAGGAAATTATACAGCAGTTACCACCACATTTTACCAAATAGCATTTAAGTTGGACAATTGCAAGGAAAGTGGATCATCTCCACACTACATGGAATAGTTGTTGGGATAAAAAAAAATCACAAATTTTTACTTTGCCACATTGCCACCAATTCCAACCTGTATACAAAGGGACTGCATGGTCGCGTAATGAGTATAATTTTTTTTTTTTGACGGAATTGGAATAATAATAATAGTAATTTTGTTCCTACTAAACGTCAGATTTTGTTTGAAAAAAACCTTTTCAACCTTGCACCCTTTTTACAAAGCCTTCTCCAGCCCATACTTTTTCACCTTTCGTTTCCAGGGAATCAATCTCTCCCTCTGACGTTTGCTATCTCGCTCTTTCTCTCGCTCTGTCTCTCTCGTTTCACAGTTTCACTCGCTCTCTCTCTTTCGCTGGTTTACTCTCTTTCTCTGGAACTCTGGATCCCTCGGCTCCGTCTCTCATCTTGGATGATATTGAAATGGGAGATCTACAATGTGGGCTGGGAAGAGCGGCCAAATCGGGCATGCATTAACCCCTTCAACCCAGGATTTTTCGGGAGGGGTATGGGAGAACCATATAAAATATACAATAAGCAAAAAGACCCATTATTCATGGGATGGAGTATAAAATTATAGTCTATGCACAAAATACAAAGGTATATAACCTCCCTCTTTTATGTCAGGTGTGGTCTTCTTCTCCCTGGAGAAATCCAGTGACATTCTATATATCTTGTGAGGGAGAGCGAGAGGGAGAGCGAGAGAGAAAGAGAAGGAGAACCATGTCTGAAAAGTTAGCTGTGAGTAATGCTTATGAGTAGTACATTATAAAAAAAAAAACCTTGTGACTTATTAGCGTGTATAGAGCTTGGCTACATATGTAGTGCCAGCATTCGGTGTTGATATATAAATTCTCCAATTTCCTTCCTTCTCCAATGTAATATATGAGTGTGACATCCCTTGCGAAGAACCTCCTATCACAGTCTGAGGACGGAGTGTATGTATAATTATGCATACACAACAAATGTATGTGGTTTCCACTCACTCAGGAGGAAATAAACTTTAACTGTGACCGTCCAAAAAGGATGTTTATATGTGTGAGTACATCAATATACATATGTATATATTATAGGTATTAGACGTCTACTTTTGGATATGAGGATGGCAGAATGAATGTTTTTTTCCCCTTTCCTCCTCCGCCTCCCGTTCTTCCATACAGAGTATGCTGACACATGTGAATGTTACGTGGTTTGAGTCCCATGCTGCTTCTTGTGAAATTACTTTTGCCATTGTACTTGTATGCACACACATACACATACACACCCCGAAAAACAACAATAAAACCTTTAACCCAACCATATTAGAGAGGAAGAGCGAAGGGGGAGATAGAGAGAGAGACAGAGAGAGAGAGAGAGAGAGAGAGGGAGAGGGAGTGAGAGTGAGAGAGAGGGAGAGAGAGTGAGAGAGAGAGAGTGAGAGAGAGGGAGAGAGAGTGAGAGAGAGAGAGGGAGAGAGAGACAGAGAGAGAGAAAGAGCCAAAGCTATATTCACAGGAACTTATGTAGTATAAAAGGAAGGAGTAGTAAACGTGTCACCCTTCTGACTTGTATCTCTTTCATCTCAGACTCTCTCTCTCTCTCTCTCTCTTTCCGTCTCTCACTCCTTCTCTCTCCCTTTTCATACACTTTTGTCCGGAATTTCTGCTGATTTTTGCAGTTGTCATGTATGTATTTTTATTGTTGAACAAATTTGTTGTCATATTTTCTATCTCTCTCTCTCCTTCTTTCTTCTCTTTTCCCCTTGTAACTTATGAATTCTTTTGGGCCTTAGAAAAAAAAATCCTTTCTTATGGGAACACCTCCATTGTGAGTGCATGCCAGAGGATGTACGTAAGCGGGGCCGGGGGGAAAGCGATCGCCCTTCACCAACAGATAACCAACGATAGAGCGTCTCCATCAGGACGTAAACAGATCTGGTGAAGGAATGGAGGGAAAGAGAGAGAGAGATGTCGGAAACAGAAGAGACAGAGAGAGAGATAGGAAGTGAAGAGGAAATCGAAGGAAAGAGTGAGAAATAGAAGGAAAACGAATGAGAGAGAAAGAGAGGAAGAGACACGGAAAGAGAGGGAAGTCGACGCTGGGAAAATGGGAGAGATAAACAGGAAGGAAGAGAGAGAAAGGGAGAGAAAATGAGACAAACGGACAGGGGAAGAAATGAAGGAAGGCGGAGATAGCAAGAGAAAGAGACTAAGAGGATGGCAGAGAAGCCAAGAGAGACAGAGGAGGGTGGGGAGAAAGGAAAACAGAGAGATAGACTGAAACAAAGAGAGAGAAAACAAGAGATAGGGAGATACGAGGAAAACAGAGAGACAAAGGGGAAAACAGAGAGACAAAGAGGAAAACAGAGAGACAAGGAGGAAAACAGAGAGACAAAGGGGAAAACAAAGAGATACAGAGAGGAAAACAAAGAGATACAGAGAGGAAAACAGAGAGATACAGAGAGGAAAGCAGAGAGAGAGAAAAAGGAAAACAGAGAGAGAGGAATAAGAGAAGTGAGATGACGACAGAGGAAGGGAGAGACAGAGGGCAAAGGAGAAATAAAGAGCATCTGGAAAAATGAAGTGGAATCCCAGAAAGAATGTTAAGTCGACATTTGTGTTGTCAAATTTGGGAACACATTACATTTTTAAGAGGAGAGAGTAGAGCTCGTGACACGTAAAGTGTGTAAAATGTATATAAATAGGTAAGTAGTGCGATAGACTTTGTGACTAGTTTTTGGCTCTTTTTTTTCTCTGTCCAAATCCTATGAGGAGATGGAAGAAGGGAGGGAGTGAGTGATTGTGAGAGAGACAGTAAGACATGCTGGGAGGGAGGGAGGGAGAGAGAGAGACAGCAAGAAAGGACAAGAAGGGAAAGAGACAGCATTTCTATCTCCATTTCCAGCTTAAAAGCTTTAATTTGTGGCCTTGACTTTTGGGAAAAGATAATCGTTCGATGGTGTGACACTCTACTACTTCACTAATAGTTTGTCAAATATATCCCATGCTCTGCACTCTTCCATTACTGAAAATATGTCTCCAAAATAGACAAAAACAGCATCTGAATCCATTCTTCTCCCCTCTGGCCTCTCTCTCTGTCTTTCACGTATCATTTCCCACTCAAAACCTTCCACCGACTAGACCGGAGATCTAAGTACACTCACACCCATAATTGTTTTTGTCTCCATTTTTTCAAAATGTTTCAATTTTTGAAAGGAACTTATCCGAAAGGACATTAGAGGAATATGAACCTTTTCCCAAAAATTCTGACTTTGAAAGGCATTTGTCTTGCTTCTAATCATGCTAAAAATGTATTAATGTGTAAATGTGAGACTCAACCATCGTTTTTTCGTTTGGAATAGCACAGATACCGCAATATCAAATGACTTTGTGTGTTCCTTTTTTTGTTATCATTCTTAAGAAGAAAAAGAAGCAGAGATAGAGAGAGAGAGAGAGAGAGAGAGAGAGAGAAATATTTCCCTTTTCATGCCAATGATTTATTTGAGTGTACTTGTTATTTTTAGACCTTTTACTTCTTCCCGGAGAATTTACGGCTGTTCCTGTTTATCCGAGATTGTATTTAGAAGTAATTCCTTCGTTTTTTATATTATTTGCCTTTTTCTACCTTCTAAAGAAAGTGGATTTTTTTTTCTGGAGAATTTGTGTAGGACAAAGTTAAGTCACTCCAAAAAAGGTTGGCATTTCTCTGTTCTTAATTCTCTCTCTGTCTCCTAATCTTTCTCTCTCTCTCCGATTTCTCTCTCTTTCTCCCTGTCTTCCCCAATATCCACTTCCTTCTCTCGCTCTCTGTCTCCTTTAATATCTCCCTATTTCCCTCTCTTCCTCCCTGTCCTTCTTAATCTCACTCCCTTGGCGCTCTCTCTGTCTCTTTAAATACATACTCCTCACTCACTCTCTCTCTCTCTCCTCCCTTATTGTCCTAATACCATTGTAGTTCAATGGATTTTGTGGAACACGGATTTTTTTCCTCCCTCCAGATAATAATGCTATTACCCCTTCCCCCCAAAAACCCTTTCTCTCCCTCTTCCTCCATTTTTTCCCCTTCTAATTCCTATACACAAGTTGGAACATCTATAAAAAAACACGCATACAAATGTAACCCAAGGAGAAAGGAGGGAAATTTAAAAAAAAAAAATAGATGTGGGAAGAGAAAGATATAGAGAGGAAGAAAAAATCTTCTAAATCTCTTTTTCATTTCTACGGATATTTATCTCCAGAGTATTCTTCTTTAAATTCTTTCTCACACAGACTCTTTCCTTTGCCATTGGAAAAAGAAAGTAATTTATTTTTTTCCTCTCTTGTTACTTTAGCTTCTCCTTCTTTACATCCCGCTCCTCCTTTTCCCTCCCTTCAAGCCCGAACATCCTCCAGACCTTACGATGAAGGTCTGCACTCCATCCGAAAGTATTAGCACGGCTCCCCGTGATAAGAATGGCTGTGAAGATTATGTACAAGTTGGGACATTACTTTAAAAGAGGAGAGGGAGAGAGACAAAGCGAGAGAGAGGAAGAGAGAGAGAAGAGAGGGACGAAGAGAGAGACAGAGACAGAGACGAAGAGGGAGAAAGAGAGAGGAACAGAGAGAAAGAGAGACAAAGAGGGAGAAAGAGAGGAAAATAGAGAGAAAGACAGAGAGAGAAAGAGAGAGAGAAAAAGAGAGACAGAGAGAGACAGAAAATGTCAACTCTTAACAACTCCGGCGTTGCACATGAGACACAAAACAAAGATTACTTTTGCTTGGTTTGATTAAGTACTCCGTGGGATCTTCTCCTTCTTTCCTGTCTTCTCCTTTCCCTTCCTTCTCTCTCCCTCTTTCTCCATCATATCAAAGTCCCTTTGTATATATGTATACTGTTATTTTATTTTATTTTTTATTTTTTTGGAGCAAAAGAAAAAAAAAGAGTATAAAAAGCCACATAAAAATCCAGAAAACCAGCCATACCACACATACACGTATTTTACGAGGGACTAAAAAGCTTACTGGTGTCCTTAAAGGAACAATTTTGTCCCCACTCCCCTTCATTTGGGCTCCAAAGACACATGCATATATAAGCCAAAAAAGACCAAAGAGTTTTTTCATGAGTTTTTCCCTTATCCCCTTCTTCCTTTTCCTATCCTTCCTCCCTTTCCCGGGCCATATCGTGCTATGTCAACGGGGGGACATAAATAGGAAGGACTTTTTCCAGCCTATGGAAAGGATGAGGAAAAGTAAGTTTTTTCTCCCTTTCTTCTACTTTTGTCTTGAAGTACAAACTTTGTCTTTTTCTACCAGGTTTTTTTTTTTTTGCAATCTTCTTACATTTTCAAGGGTCATTGATAATTAAGTTATTGTTACGCACCATTCTTGATATACTTTTTTTTCTCTGGATGTGTCTCTCTCCTTTTCCTTTCCCTTTCTTCGGAATAACCACCCAGAACGATGTTATTGTTCCAGAGAGAAGAGAAAGGGGAGAAAAGAAAGGAAGGAAAAAGATATGTCTAGACACGCTTTTAAATTATTTATTCCTCAATTAACTTTTTATACACTTTGATCGGAATCCCGTTACCCTGGAGGAGTTACGCGGTGGTAACGGTGGATCGATACTGAGTTTATTTCACCTTTTAAGGTACTTCCCCATGCATGCATCATCCCTATCTTTTCCCTTCCCCCTGGACTTTTATTGTCTCTTTTCTTCATATTGTACTATGGTATACTTATATACAGGGATGTATGCCCGTGTAATATATACGTATGTATGTATCCCTATACACATTCCATGTCCTCATGCCCTTCTCTCCTGTGTCCATGTATGTTTGTGGAGGACGAAGCGTTCATTTACCCTGGAATGGTTACATGTGTGTTTCACGTACATATGTATTACATATCCAAAGAGCTTCATTAACTTTACTATAACCGTCATTACTTCTTCCCGTCTGCCTCGCTTAATGCGTCTCTCTCTCCGTCTATCTCTGTCTCCCTTTCTGTCTCTTCACCTTCCTGTCTCTCTTTGGCAATATTTAGTTGTCTCTATATCTCGTGTATTTCTATTTGTCTCCCGAGCTTTATTTGTGTTTCTGTATTTAAGTTGTTGTGTCTCTCCAATTTTCTGGCTTTCTCGCTGTCTGTTTTGATTTATGTCTCTTTATGCATTTATTCCCTCCTCGCTCTCTCGGTCTCTCTGTATCACCCTCTCTCTTGATCCTTTCCTTTCTGTCACTTTCTCTCTACTTCTCTCTGTGTTTCTCTCTACTTTTCTCTGTTTCTCCCTACTTTTCTCTCTGTTTCTCTCTACTT
>JAQGBT010005147.1:0-14927 GCA_034698585.1 Disparrhopalites patrizii
GTGGCGGGGGAGACAGGAATTTTCCTGTCGAATCACGTGGGGGATGAGTCGAAGCGAAGCTCGGCTCGTCACAATATGTATATATATATATATCCCTATAGCTAACCAATCGGGTGTAGAGAATAATTTTTAGTATCGACGTATCAACTTATTTTCGTGATGACACAGGGAAAAAGCAAAATTTGTTCACTGATTGTGCCTAAAAAGTCTGTGAATAGTACTTCCTGTGACATTACGCAACGCTAGCATTATGTGTTCTTCAATTTGAGCTCAGTAAATATGAATTTTGCAACTAATAAGTATTATATACATTTGATTTTGTAATGTTCCTAGGATATGCACATACAATTACCGTGCTAAACGTAGGCTTCAGCCACGTGATGTTTCGAAAATACGAAATCCAACAAATAATTTTAATAATATAGGCTATCAACAAACTTTCCGACCTTGTGGGAAATTTCAGGCTTTCGTTTGTGTCCACTTATCGGTTGTGAGATGTTATGACGACGGGGACACATAATTGAGCAACAACAAGTTGCTGCTTCAGTTGCAGCATTGGAAAAATGCCCTCTGCATGATATTTTAGGCATTTTAGGACATATTGACATTGAATAATTCCGAGGGGCCTCCGTCGTTTTCTTTGCTGGTTGTCTACTATCATTTTTATGGTTTTGCATTGAATTTATTAGTTTTAATGTAGGCATCTTAGTAAGCTTGTTACTTGCTATTGAACAACTACTTGTTTTTTAGTATTTGGAGATCGGTATTCAGAAAAGCTGTACTTGTATGTATAAGCACGTGATTCTAGCACTCGCTTTTATTGATACATACAAAGTAACTGGAACCTCAACTGATTTTTTTAAATTAGGATAGCTGTGAAATAAGTACGGTGATTATACTTAAGTATTTACATATCATTAAAATATTAACAAGGTAGTTCTTAATTTATATGAAATTGCACAACAGCAAATTGTTTAGTATTTCGTAGTTGCTCCTCACAGCAATCACATCTGTAAAGCTGAATAAAAAAGTAATGCCAGTATACCTATTAACATTTCGGAATCTGTACATACACAGAAATTGTATTGTGCGGCCGGCATTGACTCACACAAAATCGTATACAAAAGGAACGTTGGTCAAAGTTGTCAACGTCTGCGAAAGTCATCAATATTATAAGACGTTGAGCCTACGACAGTGACGCATGTAAATACAAACGTTGGAGGAGACACGCGGATGCAACAAAGAATCGTCCCGAAGTTACATAAATGCATGATGGACAATTTCCTTTAGTATGACAAATGCTGGGGGAATATTCCATGGTCATCCAGAAGATTCCCTAACAATTAAGTAACTTTTAACCTATATAACAAGCCGCTAGTCGGCTTTGCAAACAGCTGTCGAACGACTTGGTCAGGATTGAAACTTATGGAAATCCCCTACTTTTATTCCAAATTGATCCGGCCTAATGGTCGGCAGGAGCTTCCGGTTAATTTTCGCAGAGCCGGATTGGCGTAGGAGAGCTCTTTTAAGACCTTGCACCTTCCCAGGTACTCCGAAGGCTTGATGGTACACGATGATGTAGAACACGACGATATTTAATCCGATTGTGCATACCAGAAAGGCCGAAACAGGTTCTGTCTTATGAACAAGGATTGCGGTGAAGGTGAAGAGCGTGCCCGCGTTGAGTGTTATGCCTTTGAACGTGAAGACGATATTAGCAAACACAAGATTAAAGAGTTGCGTTATTTGCAGCTGCTTGCACTTCCAAATGGAAAGGGAGAATTCTTTCGAAGATCTTTGCGAAGCCATAAAAAATGCGTTATTATGAATATCAATATATTCCAGCTCAAATAGGGACTTTATAGCTTAAAATTTAAGCTAACATTTAATTTACTATAACTTAAATTTGCTCACCCAGTGATGTCGTAAATTGAGCGTAAGTCATTCGAACGTTTTGGGAAGTACGAGGTTTGAACGAATGCGGAGAAGTACACTCTGTTGATATGTAGGCCCAAGGCAAAGGCATCAAACGTCCAGACAACCGGGAAGAGGCTAATTTGTTTGTACTTTCCCAGCAGAGAATATGTGGAAAATGTATACTTGTAAGAAGAGCCAGCAGGAACACCACGAGACAAAGCCACAGTTGAAAATTTATTGCAGGCTGAATGCAAATTAGTATGTCCGACACACTGTAAGAATATTTACTTTTGGTCTGATGTTTTGTTCTGAATAAAAATAGAAATAAGATTTTTTTCGCTAAAAATGCACCAAATCAATTCATACGCCAATATTTCTTATTTGTAGTTTATATAATGCTAATATTTATTTGTAGCATTTATATGCTAATTTATGTTAAAAATATGCGAACCTGATTTATACAGTGAATTAAAGACCAAAATGACAATGTCAGGGTAGCGAAGGAAAATTTGATAACACCAATAGCAGTTGGCCGTTGAGCAAAAGATCAGCGCCAAATGAACAATGAATTTAAAATGCGTGAAATTTCCGAATATCCAACTTCTATAAAAATTTGCGCACAGCAGTAATCCGTATAGCATTTGGGCAAATGCACAAACTACAATTGTTTTGGACCAAACATTTTGTAGTTGCAGTCTTCCATGTCGAAATCGGAAGGGCTGAAGCACACCGAGTCTTGAAAGGAAATTTAGGTAGAAAGTGTTGAACCAAATTTGTTCCGTTGTTAGCATAATTCTAAATTATATGAGTTCTCACATTATATCAAAGAACATTGGCTTTTCCAATGATGGAATATTTTCAACGTATTCTATATAGCGTAAAACATGTCGCAAAGACATATAATCCATGCATGCTTCTATCCGACTAATTGTAAGAAAGTCGAATATATCAGTTCATATCCACCTACAAATTTCTAGTCCCATCGGATTTCCAATTGCTTGGATGAGTATAATTCGACGGGTAATTAACAATTTCGCTTCTGCAAATATCTCTTTTGTAATTACAATAGAAGCGTTGTTATTGCACAAACGATGCGGTTTTGTCATCCGTTTTGATGAAATAATTACAGTTATAGTTATTATATTCGCGTGGTGGAAATCCTACAGTACATGTGTATGTAATCGTGTTTGAAAGCATTGTGTCATACAGAGGACACGTAAGGTCTGCGAAATTGTACATATGTATATTAGTGCAATTTTCCGTGCGTTTCAACACCAGTACATCAGCAATTACGGCAGAAATGAATTGACGAAACTATTTAATAGCAACTTGTGCCAAATCGGAACAAAACTCAAGCAATTATATGTAATATCTTGAAAAATTGCAGGATGCAGGTAAGGGAATTATGGGTGAAAGTGAATTTTATCCAACGAAGAAGAATAATTGCACCGTTGAAGTAAATATAACGTCTAATAGATTCTGTTTCAAATTGGACCAAATTCAAAATTTGGTCCAATTTGACTGACTGTATGCCGCAGGAAAATTTTCCCAATAAGTATGTATGTAATATTAATTAGAATAACACTCATACTTACATTTATTTCGTGGTGGCAGAAAATGGACATTTTTTGAATGTGCCAAAGAAAGAACTTCTGCATAAATATTCTGGAAATCTTTATTTCCTAAACCAGGCAATCAACCATTTAATTTCCTATAAAACATACTGTAACTGCAGTTAAACGAAATTTTTTTCCAAAAAACTCTGCTTCTGCATGAATAGCATTCATTTTTATAACTAATCCTATAGCCGCATAGCATGCAATTTGACAATTTGACGCATAGCATACAATTTGAAACAGAAATACCAAAGAGAATACCGTTTACAGTAGACTCTCCCTTTAAAGGCCCTCCTTATAACAGTTCTCACTCTATAACAGCAGCAAAAAATGTTCCCCTCAAAAACTTTCACCAATTGTTAACATAGAAATGTCTATTTTCTATAACGGCACTTCTCTATAACGGACAAAACTTGCTGTTTTATAGGGTTCTGTTATATACAGAGAGTCGACTGTATTTAAAATGATAGGCAATGGAAGTGTCTCTAAAAAATTTGGAAGGATTTATGTATAATTCGAAGGTACGCAATAAATAATATGAATTCTCAATAATTATTCCAGTGCTTTATTCGAATGTCAGTGTTTCCAAAAAATACGATTCCTGCAGCCGTACGAGCCAATAAGATGTCCTGATTTTGCCGTAATGTTACACACGACGCCACAAAGTACATAACAAAAAAAGGACAAAGCATGGAAATGACAAGAACCATTGTGCGCTGGCCGTAAAAAAAGGATACAGACATACAAATCTGGTTACCTCATTTCCTATTTCATCCATTGTTCGTAGAAGGTAATTCTAATTGTTACCACTTTTTTTCTGTATGAAATGGCACAACGTTTTGAAGTACGGATCTGCGTTGTTCCCCGAAAGTGCATCGTACTTGTGCGCATAATTTAGATTTAGATTTTGTGCACCAGAAATGTTACGTCAATCCCGGCGGGAATTATTCCTGGCATTTTATCTTGCTTTGACAATCTCGCCAGTGATTCTGCAGGACGATGGTGGGAGTAACATGCTTGGCTTCTGCGACGGAGAGTATTACATCCCAAAATCCCAAGCCTCCTGCCCTTATGGCTACAATTTTGGGGAAAGAGTTCCCAAGTGCATGTGTATTAAAGGAATGTAAGTGGAAATTTAGTTGTTTAATAGAATTTTTGTTTTTCATGTCATGAAACTTACATAAAAGCATTATGTACATGTAAAACCATTGCAAGCGGCGTCTTATTGAACACGAACTTAGGCTTCATCTATAGGAAATATTCGGAGGGTTCTTTGTAAATACATATGTAGATGAGAGACTGTCTTTAAAATTTTGGATCACTGATTTTGTAAAGGAACTTGATGTTTCACCAAAATGTATTTTTTTCTGTCGCCAATTTGAACTTGCCGCGGAAAAATAATTGTACCTTGCTCAATGCGTATCCGATTTAACGGATAGATCTTTTCACAGATTGGCAATAAAATTCTGTGCCACTTACGCATAATGTAAATTTTAACTGATGCAGGAAAACATTTGTTTTGCCCTGTACAGTCAAAACAGGAAGTGAATTCATTGAAAAATGGGACTTTTGAAACTTGATCAGATGTAGATGAAACCTTTTTTCTAGATCCAGGATTAAATTGTGCATGTAATGCATGCTTGTAGTGACCTGCAGCATCGCTGGGTCATAGCGCATAGTGGGTGAGGTCAACTGTCACGGAGGAATATTTTCATGTGGGGGTCAATTTTCTTTTCTCTTGGCTACATTTTTATCATGTTTTAAAAATTCCATGCGCACTTCCCTGGTTTTAAATCAAAAAATAAAACAGGTACTTTGTTATGGATCACGGATCACCCTGTACATACTACAGTGGAGTCTCTCTATAACAGCATCTAAGGGAACCCAAAATTTTGCTGGTATAAAAGGAATGCTGTTATAGAGAACACAATTATTATGTATTCTATACACAATGTGCTGCGAATTTCATGACGTTATTGAGAACAAACTGTTATAAGGGGTGCTGTTATGGAGAGACTCCACTGTAATGCATTATAGCATTATAACACATGCATCACCTAACACGTAGATTCCATTCTTACAAAGCCTCTATAGAGAATAATATCCATATTTAGTACGACTTCCTCGCCTTTCGGTACTCTATCGAGTGTCACCTTGAGATAATTTCTTTGTAAGGTGTATATCATATGTATCAATTTTTAAAATACAAGCCCAATACGTAAAAAGATATACATATTATACAAAATAGATTCGGTTGCGCGCAACATTTTATTGCAAAAGTTCAAATCAAGCTGCAAATCAACTATCCAAATAAATACGAAGATTTTGTGATCAAATCGACATTTGTTTTTTAAATTATCGAAACTAATTATCCTATTCGTAATAAATTCTTCATGTTTTCGAGGTTATAGTATGTTTATAATTTAGCTAAGAATTCATACAGCAAACGTAACCTTTATGGACCAGAAGGCTGTTTTGGTGCCCTCCACTAACTTTCCCGAAATTTTACAGTCCTTTTTTTTTTTGCTTCGTATCACATTTAGATACAGAATGTACATGGAGAACTGCGACCAAGGAATAGGCTTCGCAACGTCCGTGTGCACCCGAACTGTGGACGAGGCAACGGGCTTGAAAATACGGTCACTTAAATTAACCAGCACGGCCAATTTCGACGACGTTGGCCTCGTCTATCTAAAGGCTTCTGGACTTCAAACAGAGTGGGAGTTCATGGGGAAGGCATCCAAGTCGGACAATATTGCGGGAGAGCGATTCTACGTCATACGAGGCATCCCCAAAATCAGCGTCAGCAAGAGCTTGTCAGGGACTCGAAAACAAACCATCTGCATTGAGAAGGACCCCAACCCCAAAGAGAACTTCATCTGCATGTACCGACACACGGACAATGTGCAGAATTGGCATCTGGAAAAACTTTTCCCGTATGGAACGCCGGCACAAGTCAAGGACAAGTGTCCCGGGAATAATTTGAAGCCCCTCCACGCCGGCAAGTGCTTCCGGCCGCTTGGGATTTTGGATTGTGAGTTGAATTTATCTAGCTTTTTGCTCATTAATAAAATTATGAAGTGACTTAATTTTAATTGCTTCGTTACAGCGGACTGTCAGGTGCCGTGCATGAAGACGAATTTAATGGGCGGGGACGCCATGCTGGGGGAGCGACTGGAGCCGCCATTCGACATGGAGTCCGGAAATTGCACCACCAACCCATTGGCCTTCTTCGTCCACGAAAATTCGTTCATTGACCGGCAGCTTCAGACGTATCTGATCGTTGACAAGACATCCACTGAGGGGAACATCACCATCCCGGAGCCGGACCCCGAGAAGTTCCCCGGCCTCACGAAGGTCTACGAGCTCTTTGACATGATCAAAGACATTGCGAAGCGCTCTTGTTCCTGTCCGAATCACAAGCCCGAGATCTGGGAATTGGCGGCCAAGTTCTTCATGTACATTCACAAGTCCAGTAAGCTCCAGTACGAAATCCCGATGAACGAGACGCATTTCGATTGGATCAAGGACATCCTGGGTCGCTGTGGGGAGAACCTCACCACTCTCACCCTCACGGACAACCTCAAGGGTCCCGGGTGCAACATGAATCCGAGGGTTAGAAATTAATGCAAACATTTTTGTGTTAATATACAGTAGTGGATTCTCTCTAAAACAACAATGAAGAGAATGCCGAAAAATATTGTTACAGTCGAACCACACTGTAACGGACTCCGGTATAACGGTTTTCTCTCTATACCGGTGGCTGAAAATGCTTCCTTCAAAAACTTTCTCCAACTGTTAACATTTCTGTTCTCTATATCGTTATATCGTACATCTCGTTATATCGTTATATCTCTATATCGTTATATCGTACATCTCGTTATATCTCTATATCGTTATTTCGTTATATTCTGTTCTCTATATCCCTATATCGTTCCCTATATGTTCTCTGTTTCTGTTCTCTATAGCGGTTTTTCGTTATAACAGGAAAATATGCTGATTTTAAGGGAACCGTTATAGAGAGGTTCGACTGTATAGGGAAAAGTTGCTATATAGAACATAAAATGTGTAGTTTAAAAATACGAAGGGCGGAAAAAATAATGTTGTTACAGAGAAACGTTGTTATAAAGATACTTATTATAGGGAGACTCTACTGTACAGTCGACCCTTTCTATAACGGTTTAGCAAAAATCGCCTACATTTAACAGTTATGCTGATTAACAGGTACACCTATAAGGAATAATACAAGCAGCTATAATAATATGAGCTGCTTTCAATTTCCTGATGTTATATTGAACATACCGTTATGACGAGTATGGTGATAGCGAGACTTCACTGTATAGATAAACATCGTAATAGAAAAAACCGTTATAGAGAAAATTTTTATCATTGCAAAACTCTTGGGCGGGATTGTGAACACCGTTTAAGCACGAAAACCGTTACACGGAGGCCCGTTATTGCGGCAGTCGACTGTAATACAGTCAATCCTCTCTATAGCGGACCTCTTTGTAACGATTTTTGCGCTATAACGGTGTTTACCAATCTCCTGGAAATATTTTTAATGATAAAGACACTCTCTGTAACGGTATTTTGCTATAACGGGGAAGTATAAAATACCGCCGGTTAATCGTTTTTCACTATAACGGTAGCAGGTCACGCTTTAAATATTACTCGTAGTATAACGGTTTTCCCCAAATTTTAAAATCCCCGCGGTTTTTAACATTTCAGTGTAACTGTTTTTATGCCACGCATTCTCGCACTGTAACGGTTTTTCTGAAGTTTTGAATCCCCCGCCGTTTTCCAAATTTTAATATAACAGTTTTAGGCCATGCCTTCAAATATTTCTCTGACTATAGCGGTTTTTTCTTTTTTTCCAGACCCCACAAGCTTACGTTTTTCTTTATAAAATGAATTCTCTGTATAACAACTCTCCTTATAACATTTGCTCTATAACAACTTTATTTTTAAGCCCCTCGTATATGCAATGTACAGTGGAGTCTCTTTATAACAAGGTTCTTTATAACAACTTTTCTGCATAAGAACATTATTTTTCCCGACCTTCGTACATATAAGCTACATATTTTATGTTCTATATAACAACTTTTCTCTGTAACAATATTTTTCGCCCTTCCCGTCAGAGTTGTTATATAGAGACTTCACTGTACTGTACAGTCTGTACATATACTAAATGTTCCACATAACAACTTTTCCATTTACAGTCGACTCTCTCTATAACAGTCCCCTGTATAACAGTACTCTTGTTATAACAGCAGTAAAAAATGCTTCCCTCAAAAACTTTCTCGATTTGTTAACATATAAATGTCTGTTCTCTATAACAGTTTTTCGCTATTACAAGCGAAATTTGATGCGTTATAGGGTGCTGTTATAGTGAGAGTCGACTGTAACAACCATTTTTGCTCTTCCCTTGAGGGTTGTTTTCGCTAGCGAGAGTCCACTGTAACGGTTATTGCATTATTCCTTATAACGGTTTTTCGCAACAACTGCTATATGCACCTATACATCTTACTAAACCGTTATAGAGAGAATTGACTGTATTTAATAATAAAAACCTTAATCAGAATGCAAAATGGTTGACGATTTCAGATGACAGGCTTCTGCGACTTGGACGAGAATGGGACGGAGTACAGGACGTGTCAGTACGTGCCGGTGAAGCTGTCTCCCCGGTATCAGAACTTCCTGAACAAGCACTACGTGCCGGAGTTCGTGTGGCTCTTCCTGGACATCGTACATGTGGTCTGCTTCAAGGAATTTAATGACTCCTACCGCATGTTCCACATCATGGAGCAGGCCTACGAGAAGCTCTTCAGCGTGCCCATCCGGGATTATTGGCACTATCCCGTGTGGTCCCAGGAGACCAAGACTTGGCTTTTAACTGCCAAGGCGGATGACATCATGTGGAATGCGGAACTCTGCGCCGCGTCTCACTACAACCACAACGGAAATAAAGTCTACCGCCTCGTTCGTCCTGGAGTGTCCCGGTATAATGGGAGGAGGTCTGTACATGTCATTGTCTAATATTTTTCGTCATACAATTTTCTTACAGTGGAGTCTCTCTATAACAAGTCTCGGTATTTACAACATTTCTATGTAACAACATTTTTTTTTTCGTCCTCCGTGCATGTAAAGTACATATTTTGTGTTCTATATAACAACATTTCCCTGTAACAGTATTTTTTCCTCTTCCCTTCAGGGTTGTTATAGAGAGAGTCCACTGTAACAAGAATTGCTATTCCCCCGTAGAATCTCCACATCATGAACTGTCTCTATGCCAAATATTTCTATAACATTTCTCTGTAACAACATATTTTCCCCCGCCTTTCACAACATAAAACACGTGTTAAAGTTCCCTATAACAACATTAATTTTTTGAATGGGCAAAATGGTGAAAATAAGCACCGCGCTGGAGCCAACTCATCAAGTTGTAAATATAATTCTGTGATTTGAATTTAAAACAGATGCAAATACCTACAGTCGAACCTCTCTATACCGGTTCCCCTTAAATGAGCATATTTTCCCCGTTGTAACGAAAAACCGTTATAGAGAACAGAAATTTTTATGTTAACAATTGGAAAAAGTTTTTGAGGGAAGCATTTTCAGCCACCGGTGTAGAGAGAAAACCGTTATAAGGGAGGACGTTATAGAGAGGTTCGACTGTATTTTAAATGAGATTTTTGTACTTTGGTATCTTTTTCCCCAAAATTATTCATGTTCTGTGTAACAATATTTCTCTATAAAAATATTATTCGTCCTTTCCTTGAATGTTGGTATAGAGAGACTACTGTACACTATTTATTATGTATTCCATAAAAATTAGGAATTCGTGAAGACCTTCTGATTTGAGGTTCTAATTTCATCCTGTGTTTTACCCCTTTTAAATTTCTTTTTTTGCAGAAAAAGAGCGGCAGAGCCAATTTCCACGAGCTTTGACGTGGGTTGTGCCACCAAGAAGAATGATTTCAAACTTCCCGAGATTTGCAAGCGACCTCCGACCCCTACAAAGGAGTATTTAATGGCTGGTGGGGCGATAAGGGAATGATTTTGGCAAGAAGTTTCACCTCGCGTTTCAATTTATTTATTCGTATATTTAATCTGTATATCACTTAAATGGTGTATCTAACGTCACAATATCAATGGAATTAAATGTTGATTTGAAAATTACCAACGCGACCGGGGCTTTCTTGATGTAATTAACAAAATTTAACGTGGAAATCCTCTCACACGCATGAAAAGGGCCGACCTTAATTGCAAAGAATGAAGGTTGAATGGAGCGCAAGATCTTTGTTTTATTGCCAATGGCTCATCGGCTTTGCCTTCTCCTTGCCGAGAGAATCTTACCACAACGGCTTTGAAATGCGCAATTTTTACGCAATTTTACCCGGCAAATGAAAGGCTGTGCCGTACATGACACTGACGAGAACAATTATGTTGATACTGAAAACTACCATCACCGTCACAATGGCGTTTTCCCCACGGAGGAGAACGGCGGAGAAAATGGGTTGATTAAAGAATATTTCCAAGGAAGAGGCATTCCGTGCTCTCAAAGCGTTTACAATAATTTGTACGGATGTATTAAATCCTCAATTTTTATTTTATATGTGCAGGATGCAGAAGGATAAAATTGACTACGTTGATTCCGCAAGAATCAACGTCAATCAACGACAATTCAGCAAGCATATCAGAAAGAACGGTGTATACTATGACGTACATGCTATATACGAAACAACAATGTATATACGCATACGTAAGAAAGTACTGTTTCCGTTCAAGGTGAAATTTAGAACTTCTAGAATTTTCTGGTATTATTGTGTGCGTAATAACACAATTGACCTGAGTATAATGAGTAAATGGTACGGGAACGGGGAATGAAGAAATCCGAAGTATATATATATATATATATATATATATATATATATATATGTGTGTGTGTGTGTGTACATACGTACCTATTTATATGAAAACTAATAATACGATTCGATATCATATGCTATTAAAAAATGGCGGAAGTGAATGATTTACAGGCGGTGAAATATAATTTAATTGAAAATTGCCGCCCGCTGTTTAATGTTGAATTCGGGAATGCTGCACAATGCTGGTAAACAAGTTACCGCAATTCCCAAAAATGATTGACATGGATGTTGCTGTCACAACATATGACATTATTTAATTTTAAAATGGCGTTTGCTTTCTAAATGCGTATGGTTTCGTAAAAAAATTGATTCGAGTTAAAGGACCAATAAAACGCAAAATGCTATAAAACATGTACGGTAATATGATTCGCAAGAGTGTTGAAATCATTCAAGTTCACATTTCATCAGCACTTGACTCCGTCCAAATGTGGTAGGAGCATCTTACTATTCTGAATATGCGACTAGTATGCTCATGTAGTTATTTAGAATAGCATCCCCCACTGTCAAGATTATGCCCGTGTCAAAATAAAATACTGGACCAACATCGAGCTTAACTGGTCTGAATGTCCTGTGAGATATTCTCCAGTACTTTCCTTGGACGCCCCACCTCCAGCGACAGAGAAGCAACTTGCTACTGCCATAAATTTGCCCCGTGAGCGTGTTCAAAAAATACAACTCATCCGTCAGCGCTAGTAAACCCAAAACGGAGAGAAGCTTTGAGACATCGTCCTGAGACCAGGTAAAGACGAGTAGAATTAGAACGAGTCCTAGCAGGAGAATTGTCTGGATGCCTAGTAACAAACTTCGGGTGACTTGGTTAAGCTGAAGAAATAATAGGTACAGTGATTTGTAAAGCTGAAACATCTGGCGAATATTCCGGTAGGTCAAACCATTTTTTCTATATTAGTCAAAAACACGATTAAGGCATTTGTGTACATTAAATTTAGTTATTACAGTGGAGTCTCCATGTGGCATGCCTCGTTATTACATCTAAAGTGGAGTCTCTATATAACAACTCTGAAGGGAAGGGCCAAAGATATTGTTGTATAGGGAAACGTTGTTATACAGAACATAAAATATTTAGCTTATTTACATATTATGTGCTTATTATGTGTAGCACGAAGGGCTGAAAAAATAATGTTGTTATAGATAAACCATCATACCCATACCGCCTACGGCGCTTATGAACGCATGGAGTAACAAGTCTATTCTTTCTATCACAGCACCCTATAAAGCAGCAAATTTTGCTCCGTTATAGAGAAGAGCCGTTATAGAGAACATGAATTTCTATGGTAACAATTGGAGAAAAGTTTTGAGGGGAGCATTTTTTTGTTGCTGTTATAGAGTGAGATCTCTTTTAAGGAGGGCCGTTATAGAGGGAGTCGACTGTAATTACAAAATATGGAGCAAAAACCGGGAGCGTCGCGAAGAGTGACACGGGTTTTATACTGTAGTAAGGATTTTATAGCAATATATAAAGTTCAGTTATTATACAGCTCATAATCGATAATAAATTATTTATTTATTATTATTTATTTATTTGTTTATTATTATTTATTTATTTGTTTATAATTGTTTATTTATTTGTTTATTATTATTTATTTGTATGTTTATTATTATTTATTTATTTGTTTATTATTATTTATTTGTTTATTATTATTTATTTATTTGTTTATTATTATTTATTTGTATGCTTATTATTATTGTTTATTTATTATCGCCAATCGCCACTATCCTTACTTACGCTTCGGAACGCTTATTGATGGGTAAAGAGCGCGCAAGGCCGCAGCGTCGCGAAGGTCGCGAAGCGTCCCGAAGCGTGACACGGGTTTTATACTGTAGTAAGGATGTTGTTATAAAGAGACTTGTTATATAGGGACTCCACTGTATATTCTTGCAACCTATTGGGCGATTGAGGAGTAGATTGTATTGCTAACTCCAAACTAATTTTTTGGGTGGGCAATCTAAAAAATTTTTAAAAGCTTCAAATGTGCAAAGCAGGTGTTACTTACGCAAGAAGTTCAATGGTTACCGGTCCCACGGCAATGGTGCTAACAATACTTGCTGCTAACGCTAGGTTAATTGCAACCATTGCCACCACCACCAGAATTATCATGAATATACAAAGGGCACCAATAAATATTCGCAAGCGTCCCTTAAAAGCAAATACGAATTCGGGCTCCAACCCCAAAATGATAAGATACCACCCCGTGTAGGTCCAAGGCACGGGAATAAGCAAATTGCTGACCATATAATTGATGCCCATCAAACCAAATTTGCTGTAGCTTTTGTAGGCATATGGAGACGACATGAGTTCTAGCAGAAATCAGAAAACGTTATTGATAGCAAGAACAAATTTACTGGCACTCTTTTCCTTTAAACATGATCACGTCAGGTTCTGAAACTGTCCTGCCACTAATGAATGTGCTACTTTCTTACCATATTGGCGCTCCAAAAAGCGCATAAAACTTCGAAAAAGAAACACAACTTCGTGCCAGTCCACAATTGCGTAAAAGGCCCTTGTTGTAACAACGACCAATGCCATTCCGGCGAGAGTTGATTTGATGAAGGAATTAAATTTTTGCGGAGCCGTCCAGTACTCGTAAGCCAGCCCCGACGCCAATGTGAGGGATGTCAGTGCTTGTAAGTGTATGAGCATTTGTGCTAAACGTTTCCGTTTCCAGCTAATTGTAGTTTCCGGCAGGTTTTCCTCAAAATTCCATTGAATGGGGAAAAATCTAGAGAGTTGAATAATTCGGAATTGTGCATAAAGTAGCCACTGGACACTTCCGGGCAATGGATTCTGCGCTCCCAACGGACGGTATGATATCCTTTGTTGTACATAGTCTTGTAATTTTTCGCGCCAAGTAATTTCAGCCATTGTAGGAACAACTAGCTCAACTTTTCTAAGGCGTTCCAGCCAATACGTTACTCGCCTTTGTATTTAATTCGACTGTCCTGCGAATCGAGCGTCATGCATTTACATACACGCTTTTCTGATCACTAATAGGGAAATTTATCGTAATCATAAACTCAGCCATGAAATCGCTCCGTGGAAGAGCTATTTCATTTTTAGTTATAAAATCTCTATCCGCTGGAAAAGCAATTTAGAGCAATTTCTGTAGCTCAAACTAATCTTGAATACTTTTGAAAAATTACTTCTGCTGAGGCTGCCGTTTCGCGTTTGTATTATAATGTATACCATGTGTTGGAAAGTCGGCATATACATTTTATATTGCTTATATAACTTTGGATTCCTTAAACGGCGTATTTTGATATATGCTCTATTATATGGCCTGGGTCCTCCGTTATCTTTGTATATAAGATACATTTAATCCCACATTCAAATTCTGAGGAAATGGGTTCTCTTTCAAACGTTTAGTATTTGCGCGGCTTGTTGGAAAAGTCGGATAGTTTAATTATCATTATAATTAATCATCATAATTGTTTGATGCTGTTGCTCATT